>JAUMHB010029046.1:0-11523 GCA_032359685.1 Pittosporum tobira | reverse complement strand
ATCATCAGAGGCGCAACAAAATACAGATATATACTTGTATAGAGAGAAAGATGTGGCGGGCGCTGTCTCGTGGCCTTCGCGTTCCGGCGCAGAGATCCATCTCCGGCGAAACACTTAAACCTCATTTCTACAGATTTTTCTCCACTGAATCTGTACGCTTTCAGCTGAAAATCTGTCCGTCTGTATTTATTTATTTTATTTTCTATTTTTATGTTGCTGTGAATCTATGTTACGCTTGCACATTTTCTGATTAATGGTGATGATTATAGTGCTCGTTGAATTTAATTGATATTTTGTTCAGTAATTACTCATACGTTTGTAAATCATACAAACTAATTTGGGATAAAAGCCTCCGTTGAGTAAATTAATTTAGGCACATAGATTCATGATGCACACTTCACTTGATCATTTATTTTAGCTCAGTTATTAATGTATTTGGTGAATTTATTTGTTTAAGTACATGTTAATTGGAATTTAGAATTGTTCTTATCCCTTTTTTGCACTTATTTGGCGACTAGTGATTAGAAATTTTGGTTTAATACTTTTTTTGGTGAAACAAATGTAACAGAAGGTGGGAGGCTCATCTTATACTATAGTTGATCATACATATGATGCGGTGGTGGTAGGTGCAGGTGGTGCAGGGCTCAGAGCAGCAATAGGGCTGTCTGAGCATGGATTCAACACCGCCTGCATTACCAAGCTCTTCCCTACTCGTTCACACACCGTTGCTGCTCAGGTTTGAAAACGTAACATTTTCTTTGTACTTGTATGCTTGTTCCAAATCACAATCTGTCACTGGATGTGCAACTTGTTGAGCATATATGTGTGTATATTTCGGAATATTGGTTTCTCATTATATGATATCTGTGAAGTCTGCAATTTATGTTGTTGGAGATTGGGTGGTGTGGTCTGGGGTGTCCGTGGAACGGGTCCACCTGCTAACATATACAGCAATCTGCAGTCCTCTTATGCAAGTTCATTTGGTTCTTAATCATTTACTAAAGATTTATATTTACCTTTTTATTGAAAATTTCATTTGAACTATACTGGATATTGTAGAAATATGGATGACACAATGCTTGCAATCTGCAGTTATGACTTCATTGGTTATATAGTCCTCTATACCAATTATGATGCGTAACCTTTAAATGTGATGAGAGCTTCAAACCCCAACCTGAATTTCTACATCTTTCATTAGAAATTGTTCGATATGTGTAACCATAGAGATATTTCATGATTGTGGCTAGTATTTAGCATAAAATCAAGCTCTAGAATTTTTTGTATTAGAGCTGAAGTTAACTCTTTTATCTCTATTTTTTTTACGAATTTACTTTCCTGCTGCAACATAGAATAGAATAATCTCTGCCTTAGAAAACCTGGCTACCTTTTGATGATACTGATTTCTGTGTGGCATTAAATCATGGCATATAAGCTTCCATTAGAAATAGTTAAAAATTCATTTTGCATAATTGTACATGTGGGATCATCAGCAGCATGCAACATAGTACTTTTGCCGTAGTTTAAATGCTAAATCATCTTTTGGTTCTCACCTTTTAGCATTTAGCCGCAATGCTATTATTTTTATGATAGGTAAGTTTGGGGATTGGAACCAACGTGCTTGAGATTATTTCTCAATCCTTCTGCCATTTCTCACACCCAAGGCGGCTAGCTGCCCTGTTTTTTTAACCATGCCGATGTTCCTTGAGCATGAATAAATCATGTAGTTTATCGTATAGTAAAACTGCTGTGCAGGGTGGTATAAATGCTGCATTAGGAAATATGACTGAGGATGACTGGAGGTGGCACATGTATGACACAGTCAAGGGAAGTGATTGGTTAGGTATGGTGCTTGTTGAAATTGTACATAATTTGCATGTAAACAATGCGGTTTATGTATGAGCTGTTGTTACAATCAAAGGGGGGCCCCTTATTTTGAATCAGTTTTGATTTTGAGAAGATATTATTGAATCCAATTTGTTGTGATGTCTTCTTGTCGTTTTTCTACAGGTGACCAGGATTCTATTCAATATATGTGTAGGGAGGCTCCTAAAGCTGTTATTGAGCTTGAGAACTATGGGTTGCCATTTTCTAGAACTGAAGATGGAAAAATATATCAACGAGCATTTGGTGGTCAAAGTTTGGACTTTGGCAAGGGTATGGAGAAGCTATTTTGAAGCTGAAATCCTAATATGTTATTTCTGAGGAAACCTTTTTGACTTTGGCTTCCTCTATGTTGTTTATCTAGGTGGACAAGCATACCGGTGTGCATGTGCTGCTGATCGAACTGGGCATGCTTTGTTGCATACTTTATATGGGCAGGCCATGAAACATAATACACAATTTTTTGTGGAATATTTTGCTTTGGATCTACTTATGGCTAGTGATGGTATGTTGTTTTCCCTTTTCTTTGTAATAGATTATGCATATTAATCTTTTCTAGTTACTCTTATATTTTGGCGAGATGCTTGATAGTCTTTGTAAAATGAATTTGTTCAGTATGTATTCCTTGTATATGTAATTTATTAATTCTACCATTTGGTTCTTTAGTAATATTTCTACAGTTGACGGTGGAAGTTAATTGGATAATGGATACATTTTGTTATCAGGTAGCTGTCAAGGTGTAATTGCGCTAAACATGGAGGATGGGACGCTGCATCGCTTCCATGCTGCTTCAACAATACTGGCAACGGGAGTATGCTTCTTTCTTTTTCAACTGTATATTGTCTCCTTATAAGCCCTAATTTCTCTCTCATATTTTTTTATCGTTTCTCTCAGGGATATGGTAGAGCATACTTTTCTGCAACCTCTGCTCATACTTGCACTGGAGATGGCAGTGCTATGGTTGCGCGTGCTGGGCTGCCTCTTGAGGTTTGTCTCTTTTTTTTTTCCCCTCACATTAACATACCTCTCTCTTATTATTTTGCTGTATCACCACTAGATATTACTATTAACCTCTTCTTGCAGGATCTGGAGTTTGTGCAGTTTCATCCAACTGGAATATATGGTGCTGGGTGCCTCATCACCGAAGGTGGGTTCTATCTGAATTCTTTTTGTAACTTATTCACTCTTCCAGCTTTGTACTATTTATTTTTATTGAAAATTTTATCTTTTTTACCCTTTTCCTGTTTGCTTTGTCCCTTGTATAGGTTCTCGAGGTGAAGGTGGTATTCTTAGGAACAGTGAAGGTGAAAGATTTATGGAACGATATGCCCCCACAGCCAAGGATCTTGCATCAAGGGACGTTGTTTCAAGATCTATGACGATGGAAATTAGGGAAGGTCGTGGTGTAGGTATGATGATCTTATTCCCTGCAGAACTTAAATTGGTTTTTGCGTGATGCTTACAGCCTTACACGTATGAGGTGATTTTTATGTTTATTTGTGTGTGTGTGTAAAAAGAACATTGTGAAACCTATTGGAATGACCTCTTGTTTATGTGCACTTATGAAATATATATTTGCTGTCAATAGGACCAATGAAGGACCACATATATCTCCATTTGAATCACTTACCACCAGAGGTCCTCAAGGAGAGGCTTCCTGGTATCTCTGAAACTGCTGCTATTTTTGCTGGTGTTGATGTTACAAAGGAGCCAATACCCGTTTTACCTACTGTTCATTATAACATGGGTGGAATTCCAACAAATTACCATGGAGAGGTGACTAAGTTAATAAGTAATCAGAAATTCATCTGTTTTTAACTTGTGGTTGTGGTGAAAAGCTACTTTTGGTTCTGTTTTCCTTGGTAGTTAATTTTCTGTAATGCAGGTAGTTACAATTAAAGGTGGCGATCCTGATGGAATAGTTCCTGGACTTATGGCTGCTGGGGAGGCAGCTTGTGCATCTGTTCACGGTGCCAATCGCCTTGGTGCGAATTCTCTTCTTGACATTGTTGTTTTTGGTCGAGCTTGTGCGAATAGGGTAGCAGAGATCCAAAGACCAGGCAAGTAGTTGTTTTTGAATATCTGTATATCTCTCTTATGGTCACTGTTGTACAAGTTAAGATGTATTCAATTGGTTCCACACAGGGGAGAAACAAAAGCCTTTGGAAAAGGATGCTGGTGCTAGGACACTTGAGTGGTTGGAGAAGTTACGGAATTCTAATGGTTCACTTCCAACCTCGAAAATCAGATTGAATATGCAGCGAATAATGCAAAATAATGCTGCCGTGTTCCGAACCCAAGAGACATTAGAAGAAGGTATGCTATATATTCTCCCCCACAACAAACAACACCCCTCCCCCCCCTCCCTCTTCCTCCTCCTCCTCCTCCTCCTCCTCCTCCTCCTCTCTCCCTCTCTCTCTCAAACACACCGCACAACACACACACCAAAAAGAGAAAACATAATAATAAAAAATAATAATCATAATCTGCATGTAATGGGTGAATGGGCAAATAATGGAGAAGTGAATGGTTCACCAAGGCATGGGACTTGGGACTTCTTATCTTCTTTAATCATAACTCATATGCCCACTCTCCCTTTTTCTCTGCTATCTCAGGTGTTACATTAATTGACAAAGCATGGGAGAGCTTTCACGATGTTCAGTTGAAGGACCGAAGTTTGATTTGGTAAAATTCCTTCTCAACCAGTTTTCATGTTACATTTATTCACAAAGATATCCACTTTTCATTTTATTTTATTTTATTCTCTTTAAACACATCATTCCAGGAATTCGGACTTGGTAGAGACGATAGAGTTAGAAAATCTATTGATCAACGCCTGTATTACTATCCATTCTGCTGAAGCAAGAACAGAGAGCAGGGGAGCACATGCTCGTGAAGATTTTACGGTTAGTTTAGATTCTTCTTCTTATACTAATTTCCTTCATTTAATCTCTTCTTATTTAACATTAGAATCAAATCGTGTGCCTCTGCAGAAAAGAGACGATGTGAACTGGATGAAGCATACACTTGGGTAAGTCCTTCCCTTTTCTCTCTTGGTCCCTTATACCTTATCTCAGTGGCTGCTGTCTAGTACAGTATTATAATCCATATTATAAAATTAAGAGCTCTTGCTGGGACCGATCCTGATACTTGGGGCCAAACTTACCTATCAAATATATGTGTTCGTGCGTGCGTGTGTGTTTATATATTATGAGCTCTTCTTGCTGGTGCCTAAAAATGGCTTTTGAGCTATTATTCATGTTAGGTTGTTAGCCTCCAACGAAGGCTACAGAATTTTGCAGGTTAAAACAATTGATACTATTAACCAAATACTTCCTTCTTCAAGGAATTAGTCTCATTTGACTTCTTGACTTTTAGGCATTAAGTTTTGCCTTGGAGATACTTAGTTCTCTTCATTAATGAATACCTTTTCTTCTCTTGTATGCTTGATTGAACGTCGTCAATTGCTTCTCCCAAACATCTTGCATTGGAAATCATGTAAAAATTCTGAGATAAATCTATTTTTAATTTGCAGATATTGGGAGAATGAAAAGGTTCGTCTCGAGTACAGGCCTGTTCACATGAACACTTTAGATGATGAGATTGAAACCTTCCCACCAAAGGCTCGTGTGTATTGATATATTGCTCCAATGAATCATTTGGTTGCTCAAGAATATCCTATCTTTGTCGTTCTAAAGGTTGCAATAAATCATTTAAAATTGAGAAAACTTTCATAATAATTGTTGCATTTGTCAACACCAAACTGATGCAGGTGAAAAATATTTTGATGTAGCTTCTGTACCTATGACAAGTGAGAAATATTGCACTTGTACTTTATCATGTTTGTAGTAACTAATATCAGTACACACTTGAGTACTCTTGGACTCGTGGGCTATGTTTGTTTTCAATGTATGTTAACAAGATTTGAACTATTTTTTACTTTTTTTTGTACTCATATATAAGCGTTACTCTAAGTGTTTTTTAATCCTCAATTAGTCTTTTGAAATTGCAACTATGATTATTTTTTTTACTTCTAAGCCATTTGAGACCTTGGTAATTTGCTTGTTTTACCACCGTGGTTATGGATGATTAGGCTTTAGTCCAACAACAGATGGAAGTTGACTTCTATATTTCTTTCTTTTAATTTGATAAAAATTAGGATTTGCGGAGACGTTTTTAGTATATGAAAACATTCTTCATAAACGGTGGTTTTAATATTGGTCTCTTCTTGCTCTCACAACTTGAATTCTATTGGGTTCTACTTAAATTTTTTAAATTATTTTTTTTAATTATTTTTATTTTTTTATTTATTTACTTATTTGTGAATCTTAACGCACAATTGCCAAGGCATAAGGGGTTGCCAGTCATTTAAATTACGCATATGTAGATTATTACAACAAAGTGTTAGGTAAAAAGCCCCTAGCTCCAAATATTAATCCCTACAGAAGAACAATGTGCAATTTGCAAGCTATTGTGGACATCATCGTTATACAATTTTTTGATAAATTCATGAATGGACACTTAAAATTGTTCAAAACAAGAAATAATTTCTTTTATTAAGATCAAATTTTATATACTTAAACTGAACATGTTTTGAACACACACACACACACACATATAATATTCTATTCATTTTTAAAAAAAATATATCTTTTGAAGTTCACTAATTCATACTATTACTAAGCTGCTGCTACTGTAAACTTATTTGAGCTAACTTTAACGTGGTTGTATAATCAGACTGTCAATTTTTTTTGTAGAAGTTAAACCAAACAAGAACGTCACCTCTTTTTGAAAGTAAAAAATCGATAATCGTTTGAGATAATTGGTAACAAACATCACTTTTAATGAAGCTACTACTACTGTACCGATGACAACTAGGAACCTTGAACGTGGCAATCTTTGTGACACGTGTGAAGCTAGTGGAACTAAACTTTAACATCGCAGAATGACCAGGATGATTTATGCAGAAACGGACGTGTTTACTCCCGCCATTTTCTCAACGGTATTTGTCCCCCCTTTCCTAAATTAGTCTCAGCTGGTATTTCATTACATTATTTATAACGGTCCCTCCGTCTATTTTAAGATGAGATAGTTTGTATTCGGCATGTATAAAAAGACAATGTTTAGTGCAATCAGATTACTCCGAACACACCCATCCTCTCTATCTTTCCCAACTCACATTGGCCGGAAAGCTACCGGAATCCGATTCCAGCAAGCACCTGCAGCAGGTGACAGTAAAATTGACAAAATGGCGACGACCCAAAATCCCGCCACCAAAAAAGGGGGCGTGATGTCTCATTCTTTCGGAGAGGGTTATGCATCGAGGTCAGATGAAGAAGGCTTTGGAGGCACTTACGGAGGAAACCAGTCTCCTCCTAATTCCCGCGAAGAGGATAAGATTGTCCATGGCAATTCTCCTGGTAATTTAATTAATTAATTAATTAATTACCTCATTTTTATCTTTTAGTTATTTCTTCTGAATAGATTAATTAATATATGATTTTCTTTCATGTATGTGCATGAAGAATACGATAAGAGTCAAGGAAGTGAGGTTAAAGAGAAGGAGAAAGCGCGCCATCAGACTAGTGCCCAGTCATGAGCAGCAAAGCAGTCATCAAGATTTAAGATATTAATGTTGTTTTAGTGGTAGCCACTATTTTTTTTTTCAATCTTTTCCATCTCATTTTTGTTTTTGTTATGCATGTTAATTTGTGTTCCAACAGCGTTCTTAATTAATGTCTTGGATTTTGAGCTTCTTATGTAAACGTATCTGTAATAAGGATATCCTTAATTTCTTGGATTATCATACTGTTTTGAATGCCTTTTTTCTTAGACTCCTGCCAGACCCTTTGTTTTGGTTTTGATTAACATGAGGGTTTTCTGAATTTTAATTTTTGAAACACTGATTTGAGGGTTCTAACCGTAAAGAGTTTATTGTAATAAAAAATATTTAAAAAAAAAAAATTATTGTAATTAAAAAATATATATATAAAAAACAACAACTAGGAAGAAAGAAATAAAACTCGCTTTCTAGAACACACAAAGAATTCTCATAAACAGGAAATACTCACAAAAATCACATGGAGATACAAGCAAACTATCAATTCCATGCTAAATCATGACATCAAATCCATATTGAAATCAAATTCGGAAAACGGCCATAAATAATGACTCAATTTTTATATTAATTATAATTGTTACTTTTTTTTTTCTTCTATAGATGACTGCGTCAATTCAGAAAAAAGTGATCCATTAGTGTTCTGATTAGATTTGTGTCGGAGGAAAGTTCAGGTATCCGGCCGGGAGCTTGTGCTGCTGGTGCACCAACATGACCATTAAGTGTGGGTAATGCTACGACTTTGCTAACCGCAGGATTATGCTACATCACTAATAATTTATTATTCTTTAATTAGTTTATATATTAATCATACAAAATAATTTGTTTACTAATCTTGATTACTAAGATTTTTTTTAAAAGTTATAAAACGTAATTACGTAATTATAAAAAAATAAAAGTAATTGTAATTACCAGTTATTTTTATATTTTAAGAAAATTATATATTTTTAAAATTAAGAAAGTTCTCTCGATGAATTATTCTCCATCTTTGGTTACAATGTCGAAAACAGTGATGAAAAAGAGAACTTGTTTCTTGTTTGTTTTATTTACGAATATTAAATTCACTACACTGAGACCCATTAAATGTAATTTCGACATTAGAATACATCAGCAATATAGACACACCAATACATACTTTCGAACCTTTGAAACGGCAGCACCGAGTGTCGTTTGAAAAATAAGAATAAAATATAGACATTTTCTTCGCCTGGTCTTCTTATTTTTAGGGTGTTGTCAAGAAATTTTGACATCTTCTTCTCTGTATCTGGCGGAATCAGCACCACAATTTTTGTCCTATTAAATGACTTATCAATCTCTCTCTCAGCCATGAAAATGAAACATCACCTTCTTTCAAACGGGGATGAATTACTCGGTTTTTATGTTGGGTCTTAATTTCATATCAACTAGAGGGTTTAGTGATTGGGCTGTAAAATTCCAGAAAGTTCAAAAATGATTTTTTTTTTTTTTTTTTTTTTTTTTGCAGAACAAAAATGGGTCTTAATTAGAATAAAATTTCCTCTTTTCTGTTTTTTCTTTTCTCTCTGATCAAATGACATTTATTAGCGTTGTTTCTAGAATTATGTTGTGGGTCATGGCGCGCGTGTAGGATTTACCCAACTAGCTCAAATGTCCGGTGTTGTCCGGACTAGACAAAATAATGAGTCAAGCCTCATTCTTTTTTTGGACGGAGGGAGTATATCATTAAGCGAAACATACAGTATTTAATATTTTGAAATTTATTTTATCATATGAGTTTAGTGGAGTGGTAAACGTACTTATAACCTATTAAAGTGACCAATGTTGAAATTTTAACAACTATAATTAATTTTTTAAAAAATAAAAATGATCAAAAGATAAAAATATTTAAAAAATAATTAAATATTAAACTAAAATAATGTGATTTATGCTTTATATATATATATATATATATATATAGATTGTTAACGCAGAACTATGTAGCCCAGCTCGAACTACCGGGTCGAGCCACGATTTAAGCCCATGCGTCAAAGTCAAAACCCTTAAAACCGCATAAGAGTCAGAGTCAGACTCAGAGTCAAATACATGAATCTGAATTTATTTAGGCTACAAATTGACCGTCGATCTTCTTTTAACCGCTCAATCCTACCCGTTGGTCTCTCACATATCACCTATAAATAAAAAGTCAGCAGTTGGGGCTGACATTCATGAGAACCATGTCCACGCCTTGTCTTTTTTGTTTTTCCCTCCCTTCACTGTATATTCTGTTATTGTAATTTTGTGTATGTCGATTTCTTACTATTCGTTCCGTTGTTTTGCAGGTGTCTATGTTCCCCGATGGGTCATGTGTATCTGCAGGTTTTGCAGATTTGTTTTAATTGGCAAGGTAAGGACCAACGTTGGCTGGAGTTTCTGCGACATGTACTAGCATGGAATTTAATCGGACTATTATGTGCGATGAGACAAATAAGGTGAGGAGGATGAGGAACTGTTTTGTTGTTGTAATAAGGCCTTTGCCATGTCAGGTGCGCTTGCATGGCAGGTCACCCCCCCATATTAATAAAAAAAAATACGAGCTTTTTGGTGTGGAGGGGAGAATGGCACGGGCTTGGCTTTTTACGCCCGGCTTCTCCCCTATGGTGTTGGTGTGGTGTGGTGTGGTGTGTTGTGTTGTGCTGTGTATCCCTTTCTGTTTCCTATTTGTGCTCTGGTGATTCAAAAGTCCAAACTCAATAATGAGGAATTCACCACAAACATAATCATCATTCTATTGGATTGGGAGTCATCGAAATAATCTGCAGCACTCAAAGATTCAGATATGAATAATCAACAATATCATTGAAATGTACTAGTTGTTTAATTTGTTGGTAATTGAATCAGCCAATTTGCTACCAGAACAATCCAATTTTGTATATTATAATCTTCTGCATATCTTGATCTGCATTCTCCTTCTCCTTCCTAGCTAGTAGCACCGCTTCAACCCCTATTATGTATACCAAATAATCCAAAATTATGAATTGTCACCCACAAAAGGCAGTTGCATATTATATAAGTATCTTATTTGAATGTCTACCACAAATCAATCCAATGCTTTCAGATTCCAAATTCGACGTGAAAGGATATTGTACAGGTTACAGAGTGTATGTTTTAAACAAATCATGGATTTATCAACTTGCAATGGATGGCCAGGTAACTTTGAATTTATATACGCTCTTACCTATGTTTCCTCGTACCCTTTTTTTTTTTTTTTTGAGTTATATCTTGTTAATTTGTTGTCCATAATACAATCTATTTTGAGATATTAGTGCGAGTATCAATTTTTTTTAAATGTACTTATCTTATTTCTTGGTAATTTGTAACACTTACTGAAATGTATTTCGAGATGCTCTTACCTAAGTAACCTGTGTATCAATCTGTTCAAATAAAGTAATGTATATTATAAAGTGAGTATTGTTCTTTGAATTGGAGAAACGTTTATTTATTTAAAATATTTTGGATTGTTGGCAACTTGTTAAATATCTCATCATATATGTTTTGAGCTTCCTGCTGCCTGAGATGGATGCTTTTCACTATTCGTTGTCTTTAGATGATTGGAAGCTTGGATTCTACTGGACTTCAGCTAAATGAAGCTATCTGTTTGTTTTACCACTGCTAACCCCAGTTCAATTTTTGTGCAAATGATGAGATATTAAGAGTTATGCTTGGTGGGTAGGCTGATGTCCTTGACCTGGAGTTCTTAACTTGTTGATGTCTTCACTTAAGATTAGTTGTCTTATTTTTATGGTTAAAAAATATTTTTAATTATGTGTTTTTATCACTTTTAGACATTGAATCCTGACAAAAAAAAATTTCAAATCGAACCTCAATGTTCATACATTTTTAGAAATTGAACCTTCCAACCAAAATTCCGTCCAATTTTGGTCGGAAAGTAACGTCATATTTTTTCTTAGGGGTAATATCGTAATTTTATTAGATTAATATGGCAGAATAAGACATTGAACCCCAACAAAAGAAAACATTTAGAAATCAAACCTTAAACTATGTAAATT
>JAUMHB010029024.1:0-22419 GCA_032359685.1 Pittosporum tobira | reverse complement strand
TTTTTTTTTTTTATCTTTAACTGACTTAATAAAATTGTGAGGTTGAGTGTATTTTGAATTTGAATTGAGTGTTCTCTACACATATTATAATTTTCAAATTTTGATATAGTAAAATCTCTTGTATTTCACCCTTAATTTTTTTTCAATTTAAATTTCACTTAAATTATTATGTTTTTATATATTTATTTTTGTTTGATGGTTATTAAGACACCAGCAGCCTCTCAGCTGAACAAACGACTTGGCCTGGTCAGACTGGGGTGAGGACTGACATATCATTTGTGGATCCAATAGGAAAGTAAAATGCTCTCGTAATTAAGATATATATATATATATATAGAGAGAGAGAGAGAGAGAGAGAGAGAGATGGAGAGTACGGTTAAAAATAGAGTTAAACATATAGAATACATTACGTTCCTATTTGACACAATTTATATCATAACAACTTAATTAATACTTATTTGTTAATTAAAATAAAATATAAATTAAAAAAAATATATTTATTAATTATTTTTTTCAAATAATTTAAAAATATTATTATGCTTAACTTATAATTTTTTTAAATTAATAAAAAAATACTTTTATAATAATTTATTTTTAAAATTAAATCATAATCAGGTCTAATAATAAATTTCAAACATGGCCTACATCCAATAGAGCTGTGGACAACAGGCTAATCCTCCTTGCGACACCTCCTACTACAACTGATTCCAAGGAGCATAAATCAAACACTACTAAAAAAAAAAGGTAAAAGAGGCTGCCAAATCAATCCCTAAATGAGCACTTTCGTCCTTTCATTAGAATAAGAGACGGCGTAATCCGTCTCTGTTTCCATTCTTTACTCGAATGTAACTAATTCACATTCATTCATTTCATCCCTATATTTGATAATAAGGACGGTTGTTAAGGGACAGCGTCGCCGTCTCCATTAACCAAAGATGATTGAAATATTCCGTCTTTTATCCATACTTCTGTCCTTGATTCTAGTTTAGCGAATATATTATAAATTGAATTCTTTGAATACGAGATTTTCTTAGCTAGCCAATAGTATTCAATAACATCAATTTTTGTCTTTTTCACCAAATTTATATATTCAATAATCATGTTCCTATAAATTATATATAATAAAATAAACAATTATTATAGCTAAAAAAATTACAAGACAATAAAAACCATCTTATTAATATCAAATTAAATTCCATAAGTATTTAGAATATAATTATTAGTATAATTATTGTGATAATTAATTATTATTATAATTAATAACTATTTAGAATATAACAATTAGATCAAATTAAAACAAAAAATAAAACAAAAAGAGTATAAGGTTTTATCCAAAAAGGGTCATAATACATATTGGATTAAGTGGTTAACATATGTCTACAATCGACATATCTACTTAAGATTTTGAAAATCCAGCGGGATAACGTGTCCCAACTTGCTCCGCTTTGAAACCGCCTCTGCTTGTTTTATTATTGGACTTAGCTATATATTTATATAAATATAATTTAGAATTTGTACTAGATGTTTCATTTTTTAGCCCATTTTATATTTTATTCTTTAGTTAATTTTGTGAGTATAAGGTTAGATGTATTTAAAATTTGAATTAAAATTTCGTTTCTCTCGATCATAATTTTTTTAAATTATATTTTTATATAAATTATTATATGTTATTTATTTCTTTGTAATTAATTTATATATTTAGCATTGATTTGTTACAACTTACAACACTCTCTACACGGAGTACGTACAGCTGAAAGCTCGATGAGTTCTGCCATTTCTCCATTATTTTTGCGGCCACCTCAAAGCATTCCGATGGGCGAAAAATATAAGGGTATTTGATTGAAGATTTTATCATTTAGTGCTTAAGCAGGTCACATACTAACTTGAAAAATTGAATATAATATTAATTATATCCTTTACATGGTTTTGTCCTTAAATAATTGGCCCATTTTGGGTCACTTTTATAAATACAACATTTCTCTTGCACAAAGAAGTATACAGCTGATTAAAATGTCAACCACTGACAAAGACGTACACCTTAGTTGCTACAATGAGTGGATAAACCTTCAAGAAAGTGAGCTCGCCGAGCTTCTCGAAGCCCTAACCCTAAATTCTGAAACTCACGACGATGCTGAATTGAGGCAACTTACTGAAAAAAGTTTCAAGAATTTTGAAGATTATGTCAAAAACCGAACCCACCTAGCTAAGGCGGGTGTCTCGTCCTACTTTGCACCCCCATTGTGCACCCCACTAGAGAATTCTTCCCTTTGGATCGGTGGCTGCAGGCCATCTTCATACGTACGTCTGACTTACGCGCTTTGCGGGTTAGAGGTGTAGTCACGACTCGACGGGTTGGGCCGGAGAAGGAAATTTCGATGAGCTTTCCGGCCGGCAACTTGCAATGATTGACAAGTTGCATAGTAAAATTGTCGAGGAAGAAGCGAGGCTGATGTCTCGAAAAGCGAGCCTGCAGGAGGACATGTCGGACCATCCATTTGCGAAGGTGGCCATGAAATCGGAAGGCCCGTGTGATTTGAACGGGGAAGCGGTTGCCGCGTTCGGTCAAAATCAGAAGGCCATGTCCGGTGTGTTGGAGGAAGCAGACCGGTAACCGGTTGAAGCTTAAAACGGTTAAGGAGTTAGTAGAAAATATTCTGACTCCGGTTCGAGCAGTGCAGTTTTTGGCTGCTCTCAATAATCTTCGTTTTTGCATGCATGAGTGGGGTGTTAAGAAGGAGGAGGATCACCATGGTGGAGGGACTTCTAAAGATGAAGATGATGTCGCCCTGGCGGCCGCAAAGTCACCCGTTCACCTTTAGCTAGGTCATGTTTTCAAAGTAGTTTTTCCCGAATATAGGTTACTTATAAGGAAAAATGAAAGAATGCGTGGTGGGAGACTGAGAGACTGATAGCAGATGTTTTTTTTTTTTTTCGGTACAACTGAGAGCAGATCATGCATGTTAAAATTTGATATTTTTAGGGTTTCTGCTTTTTTAGTTTGGTGGATGTTTGTGATCAGGTTTTTATTTTTATTGTTTTAGTCTTGGTTTATGTACGGAAGCATGTTTGGATCGGAAGTACTCCATCCTTTTTTATTTGTCTTAATTTATTTTTTAATTTATTCTAATAAAATTTTCATTTTCTTTTAATATATTACACCATATTTAATAAGCCAAATCTTTCCTTTAAAACCACTAATTAAAAATATAAAACTTAATACTCTCATCAAAAAAAAATTCTCTTTCCAATGATATATATTTAGAATGAGTATCATTTTTAAAATATGATATTTAAGAGTAAAGACAAAAAAAATTCAACTAAAAAAAGACATAAATATAATTTGCACCTAGACTTTTATCTTCACAAATGCCAAAATCAATCTTTTCTCTTTAAGGCTTAGTTTGATACAATAAAAACGTGTTCCAGAAAATATTTTCTAGTAAAACGTTTTCTGAGAAAATGGTTTATGCGAAAATGACTTATTTTCTGATGTTTGATAGTCAAGATGAAAATGAGACTGAAAATGTATTTTTATTTTTGGTTTTCAAAATAAATTTAACAATTATGTTATTTTAAATTAATATAAGTATATTTTAGTTTTTTTTTAATAAGATAAAAGTAAGTTCTTATAATTAAAATTAAAATTTATTTGTATATATATAAAAACTTAATATTTTCATCTAAAAATAAGAATGTTCGTACTTTATAGAAAAAAAAATTAATAAGATAGTGGTTTTAAAAATTTTTAAAAATAAGAAAATTTAAAATTTAGGAAATATATGTGTATATATAATTCAATATGAAAATATTAATTATGCATATATTGTGAAAATAAAAATAAATGTATTTATTTTAAAAATAAAATAAATAAGAATATGATAAGAGTAATTAAATAAAAATGTTATAAAGAATGACAGAAAGAAACAACACTCGGATCACTTTCCGAAAAATGACTTATGAATTTAAATCTGTAAATCGTTTCCTGAAATAACAAAAAGATTTTCTGTCACTTTCCGAAAAATGGCTTATGGATTAAATCTGTAAATCGTTTTCCTGAAATAACAAAGAGATTTTCTGCTGACTGGAAAATAATTTCATGTTAATTGAATTTTTCCTAACGTATCAAACACTGAAAAATCTGAAAAATATTTTATGAAAAATATTTTCTCTGTAACAAACGAAACATAAAATATAGAAGATTTGAACTCTGGGAAAATGGTGCGGTTAGCGATCCCGGTGCGGCGGTGCGGAGCCCGTGGGCTAGACCTTAATAACAAATCAGTGGGACTATGAGCACTTGACTGACTGCCTCATTTACAGTGCACTGTATCGAAAATTAGAAAATTAGAATACCAACCATAATATTACAATCCTAAATTTAGTATATGTTCTAAAAATAATGATCAAAAAATTAATTTTTGTAAATTGGTTGAAATATAAATTGGGTGGTATTAAAATGAAAGATAATATAATAATAAATATTTTATTTTTATTAAAAAATAAATTTTCTTTATATGTAGATTTTTGATGTTTTAATTACTATTTTTAAGATGGAAAGAATATATATAAATGTGTTCTATAATAAAGTATAAAATTATATGGAGATGAGGTAACGTGTTCAAATATGTTGTGCTAAATGTTATCTCATATGTTGTTCCAATCTAATACAACGAATGTATTTTGTAAAAAATTTACAGTTAATTTTTATAGTTAATAATTTGAAACATGAGATGGGATATTATTTCGGACAGCAGATTTGGATTATGAGAAAACAAAATCCACAAGCTTTTGGGGAATTACTAATTTTAAATGATTTTATTATTTGATGTAAGATGTGATGAAGTGTTTTTCCATTCGTTGACGCAGCAACTCACGCAATATTGTTTATTACTTTATTTCCAGAAATCCTCGTACAATTTCAATTATTTTTTTGATTAATTTGTTATCATTTAGATTAATTAAATTTTTACGACCAACTAATTTTCATTTATAATATAATTAGTATTAAATTAGAATTGTAGATACTTCACCTGTTGTAGAAGTCTGTCTACTAATTTTAAAACATTAACTCTATGTGCATCTAAGGAGGTGTCCTAGTTAATTTCTGAATTCTTTAATTAATAGAGAGAGATTTTTCCGGTATCAAACGACAAACCCTAACTATTCAAACCTGATCAGCGGCCAAACTTGTTATTTTCTCTGGCAGGAAAATCTGTGCCTGCTACAATGCACTGATGATGACCCATCCAAAGTTTAATGCGTCCTCCGGTACAAGAAGATACTGCATTGTTCTACGGTGCAAGAAGATACTGTATTGTTCTAAAATTAACGATATTTTAAAAAAAAGAACAGATTTTTATAAGTAAATTATACGATTTTTTATAATTTTATCCAAGATAAAATACTACTTTAAAGATAATTTTTTTTAATATATTAAATAAAAATTTGGTTTCATTTTTAAAAAATATATAAAAAAAAAATTACACTTAATTTTAAAACATGCATAGTGCATATAATACTGCTCTTAACAAGAATGTCAGGAGTCTAAATTATTTTGTCTTTAAAAAAATACCTCCATTCTGATAAGAATTTTAGGAGTTGAAAATTTTTTATCTTCAAAGAAATACGTGAATACGTATATTAATAAAATTATGCAATTTAAAATTTTATTTGTATGAAATTAATTAAATTTTAAATATATTATATTTTATCTCTTTTTTTTATATGAAAATTTCTTAATTTACATACTTATGATAATTGTGACAATCTTTTTTTTGAATGAGAGGAGCATAAGTTAAGCAAGCAATGGGACTGGCCGACTTAAATCCCCCGTCATGAGTCATACACACTATTGTCTCTTCTGGGGGCACGAAGAATGAACGCATTGTGGGAGACATGGAGCAGATCAGCAGTTGGGAGTAGTATAGAGTACTAGTTATCTGCATGCTTGTGGAAACTCGTATGTAGGGTTTCTGCATTTTAAGTTTGGTGAATCTGTGAGTTTTTTATTTTTGAATGTTGTAGCAGATTTTCAGCCTGTGTGGGCATCTCTTATGAAAGCAGAGTTAATCATATCATGCCATGTGCACTTTTAGTTCTTTTATTCTAAAAATCTCCGATCCGATTAATTTTGTTTAAATTTAATTACTCTCTTATTATAAGTGTTAAATAAACCGAGCTTGAACTCATCAAATTAAATAAGCCTTTGTTTCAAGCTCAAACTTAGTTCATTAAGTTAGACGAGCTTTTATTGAGCTCAAACTCTAACTTTAAACAAGTCAAGCTCAAAATTACTCGCCAAAGTTTGATTCAGTTTTAATCCATTAATGTAAATGAGTTTTTTTTTCGAGTTTAAACCGAGTTTTAAATGAACCGAGATCTAATTTGTTCCTTAAGACTCGGCTCGTTTAATCCCGTCTAGACACTAAGCCCTCTGCCGACTAGCGATTTTAACACACTGCCGAAGGATTAGAGGCCAAAGAAGGTCAAAGTGTACCTCCGTTAAACTTTCTGGTATCTGTTCTATGTGCAGCTGTTTTTTAGTCCAATTTTATTCATTATTTTGGAGTATTTGTTTATTGTAGCGAACTGAAATTAAAAGGAAAAAAAGAAGTAAATTAAGTACTTTCTGTAATATTTTATGAATTTTATTTTTCACTTGTCAATCTTTTCTAGCGAAACCACTAATCATACCAAAAATGCTCCTCAAGATGCTCTTCTACCATGAAAGTAATGTGCGATAATCATAATTGGAAAAGTGACAAGTATGTGCTGATTTTTTGGCCAAGGAAGGAGCAGTGAATCATGAGAGACTCATCCTTTTGGACACGACCCCAGGGGGCCTAAACTTTCATTTGTTTGCGGATTGGGCTGGTGTTGAGTGGCCACGCCAAGGTTAGCCGCTTTGTTATATTCTTATGTACCAAAAAAAAAAAAAAGAAGTTGGCGTATATTTGACTTTGGTTCAACAAACTAAAAAAGCCAAAGATGCAGGCAGGGAAAATGGTGCCTTTGGCGATCCTAGTGCCTTGTTTGTGAGCTAAACCTTAATTCAACTTCGGATTTTATCCCAAACTAGTAAATTAGAAGAACGTACACTAATAAAAGGCTGATCTTAATCTACTTTACGGTAGCAAAAACTTTGAATTCTCATAATTTTGCTCATATATTTTTGATAATACTAGTACCAATCAGTGTCTAGGATAAGAGAGAAAAGTGACCCTCTTCTGGTTGCACCGGGATGCCATGGCCCCAAACTGCCTTCAAATTTATTAGGAACTCAAATCAGTTCAAAATCTCAACAACCCCAACATTGTAAATAACCAGAGCAACAACGGGAAAAACGTATATCTGATTTTCAAAATCGTCTACATGAAACTATTTCAAAGAAACAAGAACATTCACAACACTATGGTAAGCATAAAATGAATCCTGCTTTGATTTCCTATTTTACATGCCAATATTTAAATACAAAATTACCTATATGTATGGTATAAGCTTAGCCACAATATCGTCTATGAGGCCTTGTATCGCCTTTATTGTGAAAGGGTAGCAATGTATACGAAAATATATATGAATAAAATGAATCATTATAGAGAAACACAGACGAGATAGATTTTACTGTCAAGTATTTATATGATATGTAGAAGGAGGGGGGGATGGATGGTAACCTCTTTTTTTAATTTTTTTATTCTTTATGATACATGATGTTATATCAGAGAGATACACGACTTACAAATAGAAGACAGAGTTGAGTCAGATTAAGTTGCCTCCTGGGACAAGATCTCAAGCTCAGCCCACCAGAGGGGAGATAGTCTTGGGGCCGCTGCTTCAGGGGACACATCGATCACTTCCCTCAGCTTGGAAATAATGTCCTTGATTGTTGGTCTCTTTCTTACATCCTGTTGAATGCACTCTTTGATTGCCTCACAGATAATCTCAAGCTCATCATTTTTGAAGGCCTCCAAGGACGGATCAATAATATGGTTGACTTTTCGTATGTCATTCAGGTATTCAGCAGCCTGAAAAGTTTTGGCTTAATTTGTTTAGTAATTGTATATACCAAAAAAAAAAAAAAAGGAAAACAGGATGCTCGAGTCTATCTAACTGTAGTTTTAAAGTTACCCAGTTTACAAGAGGTCCTTGCTCTTCTGAATAAGGGACCCTCCCGGAAATTATCTCAAGCAACAAAATACCAAAACTATAAACATTTGTTTCAATATCAGCAAGTGGAGGCAGTTCAGAATGCTCTGATTCATTTTCCACCAATACCCTTGACTGTTGTGAAATTTCTCTCCAGAATTCGATCTCAACAATCTAAGAAAGCCAAAAAGAAATTCTAATTAATACTGAAAAATATTTGAGTGTTTGTCTAGGAATGTTTGTATATCTGTGTATGTGTATATATCTTCATGCGAGTGCAAGCACATTATGCATAGTGTGCCAATATATGCACACCCTAAAGTTATAGTTGCACACCCAAATAAGTGTAACTACTCTGATTTGGCATATTTGGGTGTTAGGTCATCAAGCAAGTTGGGAACCAGTTCTTGTGTTCCGATTTATGGTGGGGTCGCAAACTAATTCTCTAAATCGAGTGACTCATATCCAATGGATGAAAAGACTTGATTTAGGGTAAAAGATAAGAGGAGACTTGATTCAAGGTTAAAAGACATGAAAACACGTGATTTAAGGTTACATAACTCGACGTCGTGAACAAAAAGATACCGGCCTAAATGTATTACTGGGTTTATGTAATTACCAGTAGACATATACGTACATGGTTATATACAAATAATATGGCTTTTGTATAAACATATGCTCCTTTTATTCCACTTTATTTGTCCTTGTTTCCTTTTTGCTTTGTCTCATTTTATTTGTCCTCTTTCCTTTATTGTACTACTTTTTGTTATATTTTTCCAATACCAGCCACATTTCATAAGTCAATTTTTTCATTGGAAACAATAATATATTGAAAAGATGAGACTTATTTGCTCTCTAATCCATCGATTCTCATCAAACTTTCTCTTTCCTCCCACTATATGCAACAAAAATCTTCCCATTACTCATATTAGAATAGAGAGAAATTATAGTTAATTAATAGAGTATGAAGGGTATTTTGGAGATAATTTTTATCTCTTAATGGACGTGTATTTTCTAATTAGGACAACTAATTTGGGATAGAGGGAATATAAAATTCTATGCATAGCGTCCCAACATGTATCACTGTGTAGTGTACCACAATCCCAAATAGCGTACCCACTAACCCACAACCCAGTGAATCGCATCGTAGTACTTTAGCGTAGCACGTACGAGACAAGAAACCATCCTAACAAAAGGTTAATATATTTGAGTGTGCAACTATCACTATAGTGTGTGTATCAGGCTTATACACATATCCATACGAAGAAGCCTCTCAAAATATGGGTAGTCAAGAAAGCAGCGTACTTTTGCAGCATAATCATCCGTCAAATATATAATACTTGAATTTAGGTTGCTATGCACCACGGGTGGATTCAGGTCATGCATGTATTGGAGACAATAAGCTACTCCCATTATAACCCTTATCCTGGCATTCCAGTCGAGATGTTCAAGATCCTTAACTGAAAAACAAACAAAAACATGAGTTTCTATCTCAGTAAGTTTCTTCTTGAACCATCAATTAACCAGTATAGTGCACATGGAGAAAAGTTACCATGCAGATGCTCAAGAAGGGATCCATTAGGAGCATACTCAAACACCATCATCCTTGCGAAAGGTTCATTCTCCTCACAGTACCCTATAAGGTTCACGAAGTTCTTGTGGTTGACTCGTGAGAATGTATCAATCTATAGAAAGGACAAATGAAGTATCCGTAAACGTTTTTCCTTCTTAGGAAAAGAAGCAAATAATTAGCACAACTATAGGAATATTAAACTCGTAGTTCATTCAATGTAAATTTAGAATAACTGACCCTTTTTCGGTAGGCCACTTCGGAACGCTTTGACCAATCTCTGAAAGAGGTTACTGTGGTTGAGACAACGGCAATCTCGACTCCACTAGATAGTGTTCCCTTATACACAGTGCATCCATCACGACTTTCAATTATGTTGCTGAAATCCTCACAGGCTGTTTCTAGTTCAGTCCGGTTCAGCTTAGGGACACCTGCATTTCTTTGAATGATATAGTTCACAAACAGCCACTACAATAAAAAGTAGTAGTAGTAATAATATAAATAAAATAACAAATTAAAATAATGGTCAATAAATGTGGAAAAAAATACCTGTTACAAATGCTTTCTGCAGCTGTCCACTGAGTCCAGTTTTCCAAGGACCTATGGTGGTTACGGCTTTGGTACGACAAACGAAGAATAAGACTGTAGCAAGAATTGCCAAGAACACGGCACATACAATTCCAACTATATACTTCCACGTATTTCCAGAATCTTCGCCAGCTGTCTCAATCGGTTGTTTGGGTTGAGTCGATTGGCCAACAGAATTTGATGTGTTATTATGATGAGGAGATGCTTGGGGTGGAGGTTTAGCAGGAGAGGGGGCCAGAGGAGGGGATTGCTTAATCTTTTCCTTTGGTACAGCAGGGAATGATCCACTACTTCTGCTACTAGGAAGAGCAATGATGTGGTCAGGGGGAGATCCACCACTACTAGCTGGGGCAGCAGCGAGGTTACTGGAGGACTGTTCAACTAGTCTACGACGTATAGTGTTGACTACTAGGTTCTGTATATGCGGCTCAGAAGAACCCGCTGAATGTGAAAAACCAATGTAAGTAATCTTGAACATTAGCATTTGGCTCAGTGACCCAACACAAAATACTCCCTCCATTCCCCAAAAAGAGTCTCATTTCCAAAATTTATTTGTTTCACAAAAACAGCTAGAGTCCCATTTTTATTAGTGACAATATCCTCGAGTTTAACATTATAATTTCATTAATTTGCCTTCAATACTAACTAAACAACATGATTCATGGGTAAACAGAAGATAAAAATATATTCTTAAAGTTTGCAAATTTTGCAAATGGACTCTTTTTGTGGAACAAAGAGAGTAAATTGTTCATACTTACTTGGCAGATTGTCACAGCAATCATCTGCTGCATTATCGTACAAGGAGACTTCTTTAGACTTGAACCTGGAAAGGTAATCATAAAGTTGACATAAAGAAAATAATTGAGCGAACATTCTGGGAAATGACTCAGCGCATAGAAAACATTTTAGATCCTTACAATGGCAATATATTGAGGTAACGAATCAGTGTCCTTTTGATCAGTCTGAGGGAGGATTCTTCTTTCTTCAGTGATTTTAAACCACCATTCCAGGTGCTGTCCATAACATGAACAGATGATGAGAAAAGTAGACAACTAAAATGCACCTCCTCAGTCCCACAAAAAGAATACCATTTTGAAAAATTACAAATATTAAGGATACATTTTCATTCCATATTTACTCCTAAAATTATGAATATTTGGTTTTGTGGTGGTGGCATGATCATGTAATTGCAATGGTACACTTAAGGACATTGTATTATTTTATAAAATTGACAAATGGAATAATTTTTGTAAAACGGAGGGGTCCATAATTGTGCATTTGAACTTAGGCGAGGTTTAGTTCGCGTAATAGTATTTTGGCCTAACTAGGCCCTAATTAGCTGTAATATAGTGGTGACAAGTCATTGTAATTATTACACTGTTCGGTTCTTCTTGGGCTTGTGTAACAATTGCAATATTATAGCATCACATCATCTTAAATTTTGTTTGGCTCACTAAAAATGGGGGTGTAACACAGTAAACTAAAGTAAATTCAAAGACAAAAGGTTAAATCAGGGATAAAAATTGTTCCAACAGGACTTGCAGAAAGAGTAAAAGAAACAAAATCTGTTACCAGCGTCCAATCTTTCTATTTAGACAACCAATTCCAGCAAATTGAGATTTAGAGAGGAAATCAAACTTCCCACGTTGGAAAGAATTGCTGCCTTCAAAGTTGTTATTATACAGCAACCTGGTGTAAATTATGAAATTAGTTAAGGTAAATGAAACTTACAGTCCATAGCTTAGAAAATTGATTACGTGATAATGGACTCACAAGCTCTTTAGCGAATATATCCCTCCTAATTCTGCCGGAATAGTTCCATTCAAACTATTATTCCTCAAGTCCAATACCTCCAGCATATCAAGCCCACCAAACTCTTTAGGAATAGTACCAGAAAATTGGTTCCGAGAGAGTACACTGACAATAAATGGTTCCATTTTCCACATCAATAAATTATATACCATTTAATCAAACATAATATAATGAGGTGTAAGATTCTTTGTAGAAGCAATGCTAAGCAATCAGCTTTTATTGCCACAGACTAAATTTAGAAGATGCGTAATTGTATTTGAGACCAAATCGCAGCATGAATCACACAGTTGAATGTCAGTTAATCAATAAATAATTGATAGAAATGGAATTTAAATACTATAAAAGTATAAAAGCAGAGTTAATACTTACAGAGTCTTTAAGTGGGAAAGTTTCCCAAGATCCGGTGCTAATACTCCTTCCAAGGAAAGCCCGCTAAGATCCCTTTGCATAAGAAACAAAAGAATATGAATAATCCAATGCATATATCCATTCTTCCTCAACTCTGAGCCACATAAACTCAATGTGCATACTAAACTTTCAAGACTATAGGTCATTTGATATATAAATAAGTGCACTATACACAGATTATTACTAAAAGAAAAGAAAAGAAAAGAAACAAAGATACACACTCTCAACCGAAGGAAGTAGACTATAATTTCACTTTCTTTCTTCTCTACATATATGCAACTGAAATATTCATAAGAAACATAATTGGGACTTACAGCATTTGCACTTTACCGTCGACACAATGAACACCTGACCAGTTGCACGGGCTGCAGTCATTAGGATTCCAATCCAAAAAGGCACCATATGGATCGAATTCCACTCCAGCACGAAACTCCAATAAAGCCAATCCTGCATTTCCATTTCAAATCATATAAAAATTACGGGTAATGTCCAGCATACAAATTCATACTCCCTTCGTTCCACAAAAATAGTTCCACTTTTTATGCTCATAGTGTAAATGACACAACGCCTTCATGTTAACTTCATAATTTCACTATCATGCCATCATTCCATCATTACTAAATAAACTCTCATTATATCATGCCATAAACATATATCCTAAAAATTGGAAATTTTTCGAATGGGACTCTAATTTGTGCAATGAATGGAGTATTTGAGAATTAAGCAACAATGTCACCAAGTTTTTTTACCTTCAGAATTCAGTACGCAATGCCCTTGAATTTCCAAAACAAGAATTAGAAGTGTGAAACAGGATAACCGGATTTCTATAGGGTTCCATCTACCCATCATTGCTCGAAAAACCATAAGTCACAGTGGTGGAGGCAGTGATAATTTCTGCCAACAGCCTGAACTCTGTACAACTACTGCAGAAAATCGCCAGCTTTCTTTTTACTAACCATCCCTCCGAGTTATAAATTCCTCAGACGCGTGATTATTCAAAAACAACAACAGCAGCAGCAATTTGTACAAATTACAAAACATCAACAAAATGTGTATACAAAAACAAGGCACAAACTATATGACAATATAAAGAAAATTCATAAGCCCTCTTGAACATAATGACCAAATTGGGGTTTCTCATCTGTGGTTCTTTTGACAATTTTAGCTCTGTTTTCTCCGCATAACCTGGTGCATTAAGATTCAATGAAGTTTGTAACTTCAAAAATTATATCACAAAATTAATAGTGCTAGTGTGGTCAATTGGTGCAACAAAATGCACAAGCCACAACACAATAAAAATATTTCTTCCGTTCCACCAAAAAAATTCAATTTTCAAAAAAAAAAATTGCTCCACAAAAAAATTCAATTTTGATTGACCATAATATAAAATACCTTATAAAGTGTTTCATACTTATCAAAATATAAAGAATTATAACAGTATAAACTCCCTCAAACATTCATTAATTTAAGGATAAACAGGGAACAATTATAAAATCTTTAATAGTGACAAATAAAAATATGACTATTTCTGGGGAACCTATGGATTACAAAGAAAATGATTAAGGAATAACCTCGATAAAAAGCAACAAGGGTATGAAATGTATAGAGAAAGAAAGTGAACTTACCAGAAAGTGGGGGCAAAAGGGCAGTCAAGGAAACAAGAATCCTATGTTGTTGTTGCTGTTGATATGCGCAAATCTTGGTCGGGAAATATGGTGAATTTTTATGAAGATTGGAGAGATTATTGAAACTAGAAAATGCAGCTAAGAAAATAAAATTTTAAAAATAATCTTTAAAAAAAATTAAAATGTATTAATTAATATTCTTGACTGCCCTTTTCACGATGATCTCAGAAGAGGAACCTCTCTTCGACCATCTTCTTGAAGGAGGGAAGAACAAGAAGTTTTTTTTCTCTCTCTACAAATTGTTTAATGCTTTCTCTCTCTAACCCTCCTCACACCGGTGTCGCCACCCCCCGCAAAACTGTGTTGATCTCTTTTGTTTTCTTATTATTATTTTTCATTTTGCATATTTATTTTTATTTTTATTTTTTCCATTTTAATTGTCCCGCTTTATTTTGTTTTTTTCTTTTATTTTCCTGGAATTTGATTTACTTTTAGTGGACCCACGCCACGTAATCTCGGGGTGGCTTTATACCAGTTATAACGGTCTCCGCCGACGTTTAAAATTCGCGCTGTTCTTTCGAGTGGTGATGAGTAGCCGAGACCCGAAGTGTCCGGGCGCGGGTTTGAAGTCGTTGACCAGGCCCACCCATTCACCCTATATGCGTGCCTCTTAACCAAAATAGACCCTATTACTCATTCCGTCTTATAAAAAATTATATAATTTAAATTTTTTTAATTAAATTAATTAAATTAATAATTAATAATTAATTTTATATATGTATATATTTAAACAAACGAATATTAGATATAAGAGTACATTTGATTTAATTTTTAATTATTATAATTTCATCGCCTATATGTATATAGATTAGTAATAATTTTAATTAAAAAAAAATCAATTTGATAAAAAAATTCAAACCATACCATTTTAACATTTTTTATGAAACATATGAAGTATTATTTTGTCAAATGAATTTTGAGTGACAAAAATATTTGATACTGCACAGGATTTCTCATAATATTACATACTTTGAGTGAAAATTTATTTGAGATAGGTAATTGATAGTTTTACTTGTATTTCTTTATTTACATTTATATTTTTGTGAAATTAATTTATTCTGATAAAATAATATTTTTTTGGGTAAATTTGTCATTTATCATTTATCTATTTACACTCCCCACAAGGTTAAAAAATAAGCAAAGAGTAGCGTGCAAAAGAATGAATGTGTAGCAATTATTCCTCTCAATATACTCATGTTACTTGTGCATGATCATAATATTTGTCATCAAATAATCATGCGTGTAGCGAATCTAAACTAGATGGCCATACTTGTCCCATGGCCGTGGTCCAGCTTGGAAGGTGGTGGTGAAGGTGGTTGAGCTGATCGAGCATGTGATTGCCGGCCCATTACACCATTCACCATTCCATGTTCTTCTCATTTTCTTCTACCTTTTAATTATGATGTAGTAGAAACTACTACAAAATAATGGAATCTGGGAATTTGTTTTTCGTTTTCTTTAATGTAGTAGAAACTACTCTTCTAGAAAGATGAATCATTTTTCCATGGTCAAATAAGGTATATATAACTTTTTAGAAGAGGAAAGAGATTTTCAAAAAACACCATTTCTGCGACAATATTGAGACTGTAATAGATTCCACATACAAAAACCACAATGAAACAAATCAACCAGCACTGTAGTTCAGATGAATGACCGACTAAAACTGCAAATTTGCATATGAAACTATACTATATTTCAAGGTAAAAAATGAAATCTACTCTGATATTAAAACTGTTCACACCAAACGCCAGTTAGATCATGAGAAAGTACGATTGTATGTGGTAACTACCATTAAACTTATCTATACTATACTTGGAAATTCAGAGGCACTCTCGGCTATATGAAGGCAAAACTATTGCAGCAGATGCGTCCACTTTCAAAAGTAAGAGTGCTGAGGGACATGAGAAATTAGTTCCTGCAATCATAGTGGAAAATAAGTCCGTTCATTTTGTTCACTACCAACAAACATGTCACTCCCTCCATTCCACTCCCATTTGTAAGATTCATATTTTTTCCTCCATGTTTAACCCTAAAATAGGGAAGTTTAATTTAGTGGTGAAGACATGATAATGAAATTACAATGGTGAACACGACGACATTGTGTCATTTTGTGCTATCGTCAATAAAAAGCAACTTTTTAAAACAAATTTCTTTTACAAGTGGGATTATTTTTGCCGAACGGACCGAGTAACATCACAAAAGACTTTGAAGATGAAGTAATGAGATTACCTCAGAATAACGGAAGTGCTCATGACGCACATGAGAAGTTTTCACAATGGTCTCCCACTTGGCACCAGGTGTGGAAGTTTTCTGACCCTGCTTCTTAGATTGGGCGTGTGAAAACGGATTCCGTAAGGACATGGTGGGTAGGGTGTGCCAGAGCCAAGACTCCGAAGGTGATTTTGGTAAAGGTGGGGGTCGAGGTGATGGCAAAGATCCAACATCTGAATTTCCTTGGTCATTCTTCTTCACCAAATTTTCATTTGGATGCACCAGTACTAAGCATTTCGATGACTTCTCTTCATTATCCAGCTCTTGATCATGTTTCAAGGCCTCAATGCTGTCGCTTTGACCTTTTTCTCCTTGAATAATAGATTTAGGGGTAGAAAATTCTTCCATTCCTCTGCTTTCAACTAAGGTCTCCTTGGTAAATTTATTGCTCCCTTCAGCTTCTGAAGAAAACAAATCCACAGTTGGCACTTTTGCATTATTTACAGAATCCATATGCAGTGTCTTCTCAAAAGTACTGAATAAGCCTGACCCTTCTTTATATATCTGAAGGGATGAAACATCTCGAAACTTGTCAGAAGATCCTTTGCTAATTGAACTAAACTGATTAGCCTCGTTATCCTTAATTTCCTTAGGTATACCTAGAAACCTTGCTCCATCATTAGAGGCGGACATCAGCTTTTCATACCGGTACGGAGATATGCCACCACCCCTAGAACTCCTAGAAGGAGATAAACCTTCTGCAGTATATGAGTCAATGGAGCGACAGAACTGATTGGCTTCACCAGCCAACTTATTCTCAACAAAATCTCGCGATTGAACTCCACTTCGAATATTTCTCCAATAAACGCTATTCCAGTCATGCTGCAAAGATACAACAAGATTCATAACCACCAATGCCAATCAAAGCAAGTTACTCCCTCCATCCCACAAACGAGTCGCATTCAGGAAAAAAATTGCACCACAAAAAAAAAAAAAAAAAAAATTCCCATTTGTAGCGAAGATACAATAAAATGGTACAATGTCCTCAAGTATATGAACAAAATGCTCATTATGCTTGGGTAAACATTGAACGCAAATATATGATTAAAGTTTGCAAATCTTGCAAATGGGACTCTTTTTACGGATTGAAGTGAGTACAATGGCAGAGATCAAAGATTCTAGAGTTACCTTTTCATTTTGAGTCTGAGATAAAGGTCCACTGTAAGCAGTTCTAGCCATTCTTCTAAACTCGTGACCAGAAGACACGGGACTTTGGGCCCTGGATTTCATCCCTTGCACCGGATTTAAGAGGCTCACCGAATTCTTCACACATAACCGAGGCAACAATCCACAAGCTTTACCAGATTTTCTGCCACGACATTCATATTCAACATCTGCAGCTTCTCTTGCTACACTCCCCTTATATTGACTATGATTAGATGCATATCGTTCTAGCAAAGGCCTTAATTCCCCGCTGACAACCTTCTTAACGGGCCTAGGCCGCTCAGGTAATGCAGGTTGCTTCTTTGGAACATACTGTGGCGTCTCTATAACCATAGCCCTTGATGCGGGTAAGAAGCGGGTCATCATAAGATTTCGAGTTTGTAGGTCCACAGTGAAGGTTCTTGATGATTTTGCATTCGGACCATCATAGCCACTCAAACCACTGACGCTGCAATTCCAAGAAAATGATTCTGATGCTGACAATGTGTCAAGTGCATCGGAAAACTCATCTTCCCCGCTTTGTGAACCAGATTCTTCTTTCATATTTATATCCTTCATATTTATATCCTTCACATTTTCATTCAAAAGAGATGATGATTCAATGTGAGGCCTAAATACAGTTCGATCTTCAAATTGTTCACCTGATACATTTTTCAGTCTCCCGGGCGGAAACCTTGGAGTAATTGATGGTGTTTCTGGAGGTGGAGAGTTGGTTCTGCTTTCATTTTTGGGTCTTCCTGGGGTTTGTTCCCACTCAAAAGGAACTGCAGCTGGCTTTGTCACCTCCATTAAATCCCTGTCTGATCTTTGTGCAGTAAGAGAAAGCTGCCTCTTTGGACGCGGTGATTCTGTTATCTTCCTGTTCACTCTCACGGATAGAAGTGGTGCATTAAAGTTTAGTTTCTTTCCCTCCATCAGGTCTTTCTTTCTGTTCAGTGTCTTCTTTGCTTGAAAGTTCAAGTATTGACCACGATTCTTAAAACTACAAAATCAGAGAACGCAAATGGGTAAAGGAAAAAGGTTAATGATCCTGTTCTCATTTTTCCTATTAAGTAGTAACCAAAGTAGGAATCAAAGACTCAAATTTGGATAACAGATATAATCTTGCATGGAATCAACCAAATTATGCACCAATACGCTTCTGAACTAAGCAAAACCATGATAGTACAGGAAACATTTAATTTTAAAGGGGATTAGAACTGAAATTCTAATCCCTATTTATAACCTGATACAGAATAATGATTATGAATTTAAGCATTTAGTCTAACTCTTAAAGCCTCCTGGAATTTGGAAAACTGAATTAAAAAAAAATCCCTTTCGAATATTGATGCTTATAACCGCATTTAATTTAATATTATGAGAGCTTTATGCTCTCTCCGATTAAACATATCAAAGCCAAGATTCATAGTCATTCACTATTCTAGCATTTTATCAGCAACCAAAAGAGCAATATGTTAATCTTTATAATTAAACCCAAGAAAAGAAAGAAAATTTCTTACGATAGAGTAGAGTAATATTATTAATTAGACTGCAAATAAGACAGGAAAAAACAAACTTGAACCCTTAATCTTTTATATAGTCCTCTTTAAAGATCTCTCAACAATACATGACGCAATTTCCCAAGAAGTTAACCAATTTGAACACTTCACTTCCCAATTAGGTTGAACAAGTAATAACTTTCTTGACATTTTCTCAGCACAACGGTTTAAGTAAATCTCCAGAACAGTAAAAACAAAGAAATCATCTAAGATTATAAGCCAATCTTCAAATGGGCCTTAAAGAATGTCTCTGAGTTATAAAAATTTCTAGCCAAAGTAAAAGAGAAAATCAAGAGCAACTAGAAGCCCTTCAATGCGTAGCAAGAAATACCCATCATTCATAAAGGCAAGTTATTTTAGTATTATGCAAAAACATAAAGCAGCGACTAAAATCAAAACCCAAATATGAAGAAAGATATAAGCAAGAAGAAAAATGAGATATTTCGTACCTGTGAGAGAAATGGTGGGTGTTTGTGGCCCTTGATTGATGGAGAGAGAGAGGTGAGAAGAGAGTGTAAAGAAGGCAAAATGTAAGTGAGAGAGAGAGGGAGAGATTTTGCTTTTGGTGATAATAACTTAAAAAGTGGGGTAGATTTATTTTGTGTGATTTTGTCTGGGATAATTGAGGCCCTTCATTATGGGAATTGCCACAGACGAACCGTTGAAGAACACTGACAGTTTATTCAAGGGAAAACGGCATTCAACTCGCGGGCCAACTTTAGCGCCTCTTTAACAGTTCTCCCCTAAATTCATTTATTTACTCATTTGCTCACTCTTTTCAGCTCCCTTTAGGTGGAGGTTTATGTTGGTATTTGTATAATTTGTATAAGTTGTATTTTTTTATTTTTTATTCTTTATTTTTTATTTTTTGGGCAATAGATTAGAATTTGTAGCTATTCCATTATTCTATACTTATTCCCTTTAGTTTATAATTTTAACTTTTATACGTAGAGAGCAAAGCTGAATTAGTGCAATCATGATAAATTATACAAAAATATGGGATATTAAATCAAATATAGAAAGAAAAATTACATCTAAGTCATCGTAAAATATCTTTAAATATAGAAAGCAAAATTACATAAAAATTATTTTATTACATGTAAATATGGAAAACTATATTACATATAGATCACCATCAAAATCCAGGCTACACCTGACTTTGGTCATATAGCGAGTCAGTTTATGCCAACTATCGAGATTAACATTTAACGGCTATGGATGAAAGGGATTAATACGGTCCATTATTTTTTTTTTGCTACCATCCTCCACTTTTTTTGGCAGACCTATAATGATCATTATGTTCTTTTATAACTTTTCTATTCGTCCGCTACTAATAATGACTGATGTCGGGTATTATTTTCTGATAACATCCACCAAAAAAAATAATAGACATCTACCACTATTAGTGACAGATAGACAGATTTGCAGAATAATCTTATACTGACCCTAAAGACCAAGTAAAACTCTCATTAATTATAACATTGTCAAACTTCTCAAACAATAATAATAATGGTATTCACGTGATTTCTATTTTGAAGTACAATAAATATTTTGAAGTACAATAAAGTTAATTCTTCGGTTTTGTGGCTTCACAACTAATCAATATTGGTTATCAAATATTTGCAAACTAGCTCGAACGTCCAGTGTTGTCCGAATTAAACATAATTGTTATTTAGTTATGAGTTAAAATAATTAATATTATGTATATATAGTTATAAATTTTTTATTTATTTGATAAATATGTTTTTTTATTTTATTTGAAGACAAACTATTTGATTTTATTGTTATGCAAACAAAAATCAATTATAAATTTTTAAAATTGATCGAATTTATGTTTATATATAAAAACAAATTAAAAGTTATTTGTAAATTTTTAAGTTTTGTTATCCATTTTCTAATTCTTGTATGTAAATTTACTAAAATACTAAAACATAAATTATGTATAAAAGATAACATATATGTCATACTTACTTTTAATAATAATAAGTTTGTTAATAGTAATTTTGTACTTATATATCTGTTATAAGCTTAGATTTAATAATTTTTAATTAAAACATAGGCTAATTATGATTTTTTTAACATAAATTATACATGAAAAATAATAGACACGTCATAATTATTTTTATTAGTAATTTTTTTAGCAATAAATTTGTATATATATATATATATATATATTAGAGGTTTAGGCTTAATAATTTATAATTAAAATATAATTAAGTGATAATTTTGATAAGTGTGTTAATAATAAAAAGTACGTATACTTGAAAATGATGAAAAATTAAATTTACGTATTATCAAGCGAAATATATAATATTTAACATTTTCATATATTTTTTATCACATAAGCTTAATATAGTGATAAATTTACCCATAAGTTATTTAAGTCAAAATAATTCAACCATGATAAATTTCATGTGTTTTGTGCTTTATATATATATATATATATTATCATTTACCGTACATAATAAAGAATTCTCAACAAATACTGAGAACCCAAAGGCTGCCAAAAAGTTAGAGTCAGAAGATACATTATTGCTCAATAGACAATGTAGTTGGAAAAGCCAATGCACCACATCAAGTAGTTATTACTATTATTAACTCCACAAATTTACCTGTCCGTCCGCCACTATTCGTTATTTTTTTGGCAAATATCCGTAAAAAATAATAATGGACATTTACTATTATTAATAATAAATAAATAGAAAAATTATAAAATAACATAAGGGTCATTATAAGTTCTCCAGGAAAAAAATTGAGGAGGTTCGCCAAAAAAATAACGAATCATACTAGTTTTTGTCATCTATAACCGTTATATGTTGATATAGATAGTTGACATAAGCTGACTAGTTACAATACTAGAGTCAGATCCAGCCCTGGATCGGCTCCCCAACATATATATATATATATATATATATATATATAAGAGCGGATTCAGGATTAGATCTGACTATGGAACTGTAGTGAACCACTTTAATTTCTACTATTCAAAATCTTATCAACGATTTAGATTTATCACCGTCGACCATTAATGTTGACAGACGTCCGCCAAACAAAAAACGGACGTCCGCCATTAATAATGAAGGACGTCCTCCATTAATAATGTAGGATATCCGTCATTATTAATAACGGACGATGATAAATCTAAATCGTTAAATTAAATTTTAAATGATAGAAATTAAAATAATTGACTACAATATCTTAGTTAAATCTAGTCATGGTTCCATATATATATATATATATA
>JAUMHB010029023.1:0-43445 GCA_032359685.1 Pittosporum tobira | reverse complement strand
TTCTTAACCTTGCAAAGCATATTGGAAAAGAAAATGCAATTGAAGCATATGTTTAACTCCGAAGAATGGGATACTTGTAAGTGGTCAATGGGAGAAAAGGCGGTTTCATTGCTTTCAAATGCAACATTTTGGTCAAATATTAGCTTTTGTTTGGATGTGTTCAGACCTTTACTCAAGGTGCTTAGGCTTATTGACGGAGATTGGCGACCATCTATAGGATTTGTCTATGGAGAACTTATTAAGGCAAAGAAAGAAATAATAAAGGTTTGCAAGGAGATTGAAACTTTTTATAAACCACTTGCAAGGAGATTGAATCCTTTTATAAACCACTCTTAGACATCATTAATACAAAGGCTCGAGATCGCCTCGATAGTCCATTACATTTAGTCGGTTATATGTTGAATCCATATTGCTACAATGAAGCAAGTGAAGAGATAAATAGGGATCCCGTATTATGGATGCTATTGTGACGTGTTCTGAATCTTTCTTCCCTGAAGATTATCAGACGCAAAATATAATTTGAAATGTGGAGTTATTGAAGTATAATAATTCAACCAGAATGTTTGAAAATTTTATGGCTAAGATGGGAAGGCAAACTGACTATGAAACTTTTGATCCAGCTAATTTGTTATCGACTTATTGTTTAACTTATTTGATTATTAATAAAAAAAAATTATATAATATTTTAGAATTATTTATTTTTTATAATTAATTAATTTTTTTAATAATGATAGTTAGATGGTGGAATAACTGGGGTGCTGATACACTAAGCTTGAGAACTATGGCAATGTGGAATCTTTCTTTAACTTCAAGCTCTTCCGGATGCGAGAGGAATTGGAGTACTTTCGAAGGAGTTAGTTTCTTGCACATGATCATTTCATTTTATTTTTTAAGAATTTTTTCTTAGCTGCTGTTGGGTTGACATAATTGCAAGTTTGTAACCTCATTTTTTCAGTTATTTCAATAACAACAAATTTTGTGAATCAAACTGTATTGACTGATTTTAGATTTTTTGTAATTGTAATTCATTTTTATTTAAATTTGATACTTGAGTTGAGTACTTGACAAATTCATACAAAGAAGAGGAATACACTTGGTGCTAAAAGACTAAACAATTTTGTTTATGCATGTCCAATTTAATGCAAAGTTTGAATCGGAAGAAACGACAAGAAAAATGTGATATTTTGCTTGCTAGTGATGCTAGTATGGCTCAAGAATAGATTGTGGACAGAGTTGACGACGAAGATGACCCAGATCTCACTTCAAATGAGACAGATGAAATTTTTCAGACTCGTACTAGATAACATGTATGAGAACTTGATGAAGATGACTTTCAATCGGATGAAGAAACCATTGAGCAGGTGGATGATCCGTTCTTATTTGATGAAGATGACAATGAGCCGTGGTGAAAATTTAAGAAATCTAATAAAAAATTTTGTGTTTATATTTTTGTCTTTCTTATTGCGTCAACTGTCAAATAACTAATGTTTTAATGGATGTTTATGACATAGGAAGTTAGCTAATATATAAACTTGGTATTATTAAGTAATTAATTAATTATTAATGAGTTCATAGTTGTTTTGCATTCTTACAAATTACAAGTGTAATTTAAAATTTTGACATGATTTTTCTTTTTCATACGTAATCGGCCAATAAGATATTTTTAAAACTCTACTTGGTGCTGTCACTTACACAACTATATATATATATATAGAGACACTTTTTATGTGACTTGTGTTTCTAACTACTGCAACTTCTGTGCAGTGAGTTGCCAATTATAGTCAGACAAATTTTAACATGCGACCCTTCCAAGTTATTATTCTGTCTTTTTGCCCTTTGGCCTTTTCCCATTACAAATATGATTCCATATTCTCCCCATGCTTCCTACTTGCTCTGTCTAGTTAGGGGACCAACTTTCTAGAAACCAAAAGTTACTATACGCTACATCTCACCTGTTGCTTATTTCTTGTTTTGCAACAGCTTATTGAGTGTTGCTAGGAGTTTATAGACATTTAAAAATTATTGAACTCAAAGGTAATAAAATATTGTGTCTAATAAATTAAATGTGTATTTAAAATTAAATTTGCAGTTTAAATATAATTTTGAACAAAAATTGAAAATTAAATTTAAGCTACAAATTGAATGTAGTAAGTTCGACCAAACATAACCTTAATTTGTATATACTCCTCCATTTCAAAAATAAGTCATTATTAATTTATTACCACACATTTAATCTTTAATGGTATGTAACAGATTGAAAAACATTACAAACATGAAAAAGGAAATAGTATAAATGTTCAAAAATAAGCTATAGGCACAAACAATAAGCATGCAGTGCTGGAACCGTGAATTTACAGAGCTAGAGGTCTCTGAGTTGCCTGAGATTCATGGGAGAGATATATTTTGTGTCTCCATCGAGCAATTGCTTGGCAAGAACAAGGTTTGCGGCCTCACTTGGGTGGTAAGGATCCCAGAAAACATGCTTGTCGCGATCAGTACACATGCTAGACGTAGGTCCACATGGTATAATCCCCGCAAATTGACCCCCATTCCCACAGCATGCTTTACTTGCTGTTACAAATCCTGCACAAATTTCACATACATTCCTAATTAGTAAAATCCGAAATTCAACATAATTGCATCGGACAAATTAATTAACCATTACACTTACCGTAACTTTTGTAGTTTGTTATGACTTCCATCACTAAATCGTACACGTTTGCATGAACAAATGTTGAACCTGGTAGGTTTTCGGTTAGTTGTTTGAGTAGATCATTCAATTTGGCATTGTATTGAAGTGCCAGTTTATTTGGCAATTCCACACACTGATTTTCAGATAACTGATTAATTGTCTTTTGATATGGAATGCACCCTAGTGGTCCAACATTTGAGATAATGAATTTTCTTGCATCCAGCCGATAAAGTCTCTGTTTAGAAAGAAAAAAAATAAATTTAATTTGAGATTAAAAATAAAATAAAATCAGGTAGATATTTATCTATCAATGAATTGATTTGATAAAAAAAAAAAAAATCAAAAAGTTCTTGGCGATGTTTAAATATGCATGTACCGTAAGTTGGTCTTTCAGATGATTAAGCATATCATCAATGAAAGCATCCGGGCTTTGTGATATTCTTGCTCCAATTGAGAGGACTGGAAGTAGATAATTGTTGAGAAAATCATTTGAACCAACTGAGAATGAGAAAATGGATTTCTTCATAATGAAATCCCTGGCCGCTGATGCACCCAACAATTTATCAATTTGTTTTCGGGTAATGTTAAAATAATCAACCTGTATATCTATTGAAAGCCTGTTAACCTGCAAGACAAAATTAATTTATTTCCCATTTTATACAAACATTGAAATATACAGTATATTGATAATATTGGAGGTTTGGATAAATACTAGGTAGCTAGCTTACAAATATTCTTCCGGTGGCATTCAAAATTCCACCACCTCCCGATGCATAATTGACTCCACGTAATATAGCTCTTCCCGTAGAATTTGGGGCAAGAAACGGCACAGCATAGTATGGTTGTCCTAGTTCCTCCCCTAAGACAATTAAAAGCCCAAAAATAAAATTTAAAAAAAGAAATGCAACAAGGAAGAAACTTTTCACATGCCAAAACATGCATAATCCCACACACACAAGGCTCGGGCTAATAGCGGAGGTTTGAGAAGTGTCAGCTATAAGCAACCTTACGTTTATTTATTAATACAATTAATTTGTCACGTCACATCCTAACTTTTTTCAAATAATTTCAATAAAACCATGTTTGCTCTATTTACAGCAGAGTGTATCGATAGGCATGGCTTAATTACCAATAATGTCCCCAATGGTTCTTCCATTGGTATACCGGCCTGTGGGATTCCCACCGGAAGCTTTGAAATCAATCCCGTTTGGTTTGATATCGGCCTTAGACAGCGTTTGGAAAAAGTTATTGTTCCCTGAATCCACCAAAGAATCCCCAAAAATAAACGAAGCTCCACTCTTGAGTGCTTCATCATCGCCCTTCACCGTTAAGCTCAAACTAATGACAACAATGAAAATAACCAAAGACACAATGCTATAATTTCCGGTCGCCATGGCTGCTAAAACTCCAAAAACAGATGTTTGAACTAAATTAAAATGTTTTGAGATTGGGATTGGCTAGTGACAGCTATATATGGACACAGGACACCCTTTTTTGTCTGACGGACGTTAATTATCATTTATGATGGATTCGAAAACTTGCAGGACTATATGGAGTAGATGAGTTATATTTGGTATGAATTATGTGAGGAAATCGAAGAGGTTGGTCAGCAACATAGTGTGTTTGTCTCAGCGTGCATGGACTTGGAGCAATTTCTTTTTCGGCAAGCAAAATTCTACTGTTGAAAAGTCAAAGAGAGGATTAATAAAACATTGTCCAGAATTTGTGGCAGAAATTTTAGGTTTTGTTTGGTATAGAAATTACAACACCTGGAAAACAACTCTATTGGTGGACATCTTTCCGCATCTTTCTTCCACGTTTTCGTTAGGTTAAACAATACTATCTACTTTATTCCCCTATAGTATTTGGGCCTGTTACTTTAGGGCCTGCAAGTTTAATGAGCTAGCCGGTATTTGCCAGGGTCCTTTATACAAACAGCGTTTTTAGATGTTTAACTAAGCTATATTAGTACAATTAGGAAGCCCAAGATTATTTTGCAGTATTCTAAACATCTTGGCCCAAGTCCGATTAATTCCTGGTCTATACCAACTAAATCCGATTAATCTAATTTATACTACTATTTAATTAAATGCCATTTAAGCGATTTACCCTTACTCTGCCGTCAAATGTTTTTTTAGAATATTGATATTTTTGAAAGATGCTTCAATCTTTCTGAATTCCTGAACCCATTCTCTACACTTTTCAGATTTCAAGTTTGGGCTCCAAATCAGTTTGCCGGCCCGAAGCCCTATGCACAAACTTTTCGATCCCCAAACATCAATTGCATCTATTGTGTTGCCAGTTTGGCAAACACTGAAATTGGATTTTCCCATCTCTGGTCCACCAATTCAAAGACGTCCAGTAAGACGAGTTCAAAAGTTTTATAAAAATTATAATAAAATATTTATTTTTAAAAACCATCTATTTTTTTAAAGTATCTATAATTGGACTTATCCTAATGTTTTAAAGGGGCTGATTTGGCGCAACTGTAGCTACAGGTGCGCATATATATGTGTATATATATATATATATTAGTATGAATACTAATAGCTACGTTTGACTCGAACAAATTCTGAAATAATATATAGCAGTGGTGATCTTTATTAACCAGTAACAGAAAAGTAAGAAATTGTGGTCCTGACGTGTTCTGGACTTGTTAGTTGTCTTGTGCTGCCCAAAAACTATTACTATTTTAATGCTCGATCGTTTCAAGAGGATTCGAACCAGAGATGTATCAAACCATGTGTTTGTCCTTTTTTTAGAGTTCAACTCTATAAATCTCTCTCTTCCTCACAAAGTTTGGTGGGGAGCAAAGATTCTGATTTCTGAGTTCTGAAACTAAACCCTTCTTCATAAGTTCCCATGCAGTATGCATAGTTTTTTATAGTCTAGAAGAATGGGGCGTTGACTCGCTTCTTTTTATTGCTTAACAAGATTGGCCAACAAAGGTTGTGCTTAAGCAAGAGTAAAATGTTTAAGTATTAAAAATTATTTTTGTATATTGTGCAAATGTGATAGATAAGTCAAATTAAATTGAATTTAAACTTGACTTTCTTTAAATTCGAACTCGTTACGTGTAATTAAATGAACATTATTGAAGTTTGAATGAATTGAACTTGAATTTTGAAAGATACATAGGATTCCAGATTCTACTACTTGCCTCACAAACACGCTCAGAGGGTAAAACTTGATTAAAATCGAGGAAATAGGTCGCAGGGCTTTAAACCACCGTGCACTCTCTGTGCAAACATGATACTTCATACAATCGCAACAGGGTTGGACATTATAAGTTGCTATATATATATATATATATATATATATATACATACAAGTTTAAATATGGATAAGTTTACAAAACAGTACTACATGTAGGGTATAATACAGTGTGTATGCAGCTACTATCCACCAACTTAATTTGACTTGACTTATTTCGTTTGGCTGTATTATACTAGCATGCAAACAATTAAAAGTCGGGCAAAGTAATCACATCACTGGGCAGACGCAGCAGATTCTAGACTCTAGAGTTCTGGAACAGGCAAAAACAACTGGATTTATCTATTACTAACTAGCTCCTACTACTACTACTATTTGTTTACAGGTATCCAAACAGTGAATGACGACAATATGGGGTCTGAACCCAACAATAAGATTTAAATACGTCTTGCTTTGTGTTATTTTGTATCACTGTATTGTGTCTAAAATTTAAATTATCATAAATCTCACCTTTTCAATATTTGATTTCGAGTAAAATTAAAATGGGATGCAGCTTTTATCGTCCCCTCTTCTTCGATGAAACGGGTCTGGGATTTTTCAGAGGGGTAGAGAGTTATTGGTGTGTAGTGGTGAATAGACATGTAAAACGGGCGGCCCAGTCAACGTCCGGGCCTGGTTAACAGGCTAGACTCAAAACGGATCATACCAAAAAAATTTTTTTTGTTTAAATATGTAAGTTCAGGACTAGTTTTGGGCGAGTCGTAAGTTTTTTCTTTTTTTTTTGGCACTTCAAAAAGATGAACAAACAAAATAAGAAAAATTAATATTACAGTTAATTTCTTACATATTAATCTAAAATTGAAATATTATTAAACAAAAGTAAAATGATCAAAGGCTTCTCATGAGTTATTAGTAATTCATAAATGTGACATCTCCAAATACGGATATCTACAACCCAATTTAAGTTATTAATTTATTCACAACAGAATAACTTACATAAAAATACATGTACGTCATTTCCACTTATGCTAAGACACTCACAATTAAATATGAATTCGAAATCTAATGTTCACTTATATAATTAAGATGTGACTTTCAACATCTATAACGAAAGTAACCAATTTTCAACAATATAAAAATCAATAAATTTAAAAATTATCGTTATTCAAAGAGTAGTAACAATTGTTTAACAATCAAATTGTCAACATATATTCAAGGTTAATTATAATATTTAATCACAAAAGTTTCAAAACTGAATAAAATATTTGTGTTCAAAAAAGAAATGATAACATAACGTAAATGTCAAATGATATTTTTTCTAATGGAAACAAAATGATATCACTCCTTACATTAACGCGTATTCCATAAAATAATGACTTTCTACGAGTAGTTGACTTATAAATCATTTTTCGATTATTAATTTTGGGTTGTTAGTCTTCGATTATTTTCTCCATCAAATTGGTTAATTCATGATTTTTCACTTGGTTTGAAAATTATAAATCAAGAGATTGAATTCCCCGAAAATGTGTTTATTATTTAGTTTGCTTGGGGACAAGCAAAAATTTAAACTTGAAAGAGTTTGATAAAAAAAATTTAATGCTTATATTTTGATATATTTTACTTTTGATTTTTCATAATTTGCTTAATTTGTCCAATCAAAAGTGTTTATATTTGTTATGTTTTTAGTTTGAATTTATACTCCTTATTTGAACTTTATTTTATAAATTTTTGGACTGATTTGGATGATATTTTGAGCTAAAAATGGACAAGAGGTGAATCCTGACTGAACTATGACAAAGCTGTAAACAAAGGGAAACAAAAGACGAATTTCAACAGCTCCCACAGTCTGACCGTGGCATGTGTCATGGCCATGGGAGGTGAAATATTTCAATTCTAATTTATTTTGTCAATTTGGACTTAGAAGACGGAACCAGACTTTTTAATAAACATTTTAATTTAGAATCGGGAGCTGTAACCTAGCATATAAATAGAATACACCCATGTATTATTATGATGATCAATATCATTAGGTTTTGATAGCTAGTAGCAATTTTGTAAAGACGGTGTCCCGTGACAAGTTTTCTAACGCAAGTCAGAAGGTTTATCAGTCGGGTGACAATGAGTTTGATTTTATTTACCTTTTATATTTTGTTCTTTAGTTTAATTATGTTCTAAGTTCTTTTGTACTAAGATTAGATGAAACCTACCCATAAATAATTAAAATTTTTATTTTTATGATGCGTTATTGTGAGTTTATACTGGTGCAAGTTATATATTATTGTTTTAATACTTTTAGATGGCTGATCACTATTTAGATGATACTTGTCACATAATTGAAGTACAAATAAGTGAAAATTAATGAGTGCAAATTTATATATAACCATGAATTAAACTTTGCTAGAAATAGTTCAAGGTGGTTTATTCGATTTCGGTAATAATTATACTATAAATTAATGAATACGAGAATTTTCAAAGAACATAATACTTTTCAATTTATTTAAATTTTACATAAAGACTGTGAAACTGATAATTAAATTGTAGATGATATAACTAGAAACATAATAGCAATCTAAAATTAAAAAATTATATTGTTAAAATAGATAAAATCCATAACAAACATGATTGACTGACTTTGATTATAAATGGATAAAATAAGTCGAAATCTTAGTACTACTTTCTTTCATTGGTAAAATCTCAATTTAATTAATTTCATTTAGTAATTAATTGAGTAATTTAATTAATATAAAAATCAAAATCTTTATAATTTTTTTCGATAAGAATTTTTTTTATCTTATTTGGTAAATAATTGAAAATTCAATCCTTGTAAAATCGATGCTTATATTCCATAATTTGATTGTATACGTTTGCACAACACTGACCAATATATTAAGAAACACATTTCATCCATGATTTGCACTATTTCATTACACCTTTTAACTTAAAGAGATATATTTTTTCATAAAACTATTATATCTTTTCATCATAAAATTGTGCAATAAAAATATTAATATATATTTATCAATTTTATATTATTGAAAATTTTGAAAATCTCCAACAATTTATTGAGTGTTTATCGAATATAAAATTCAAAAAAAAAAATTTCAAAAAAATTGCAATTTGATACTCCCTTCGTCCTGAAATAGATGAGCAAGACTTTTGACAATTTTCTGATACGAATTTTAAGATGCTTTAAAAATATATTTATACATTATACATTTAATATATTTTTATTATATTAAAAAATATGATATACAAATATGTTAAGAATGTAAAAACATACATAAAGTATAAAGTATATATGCGTTTTCAAAGCGTCTTAAAATCTACATCAAAAAAATGTCAAAAATCTAAGTCATCATTTTTAAAACGGAGGTAATATTAGATTTAAATTGTAAACTGAGTTGATAAGTTTTAGCAAATAAACCCTTAGATTCCTTTGGGAGTAGGTTGATTAAAATTTTGATTTTTTTTTTAATGTTTGGTTACGAGAAGATCCTTTAGGCATAGACATTTGAAATGCAAAACACTTTATTATAAATTAAATTTTTTTTATCGAATTGACTAGATTAGAACCAAAAAATAGAATTGCTTGTTTTACTATATTAAAATTAAATAAATATAGTTTAATTTTTGAGATATTTATTATTATTTAACTATTTTTAAAAAAATCTATGAATACTTCACTTAATCCCAATTAGAGGTGCACAGAAGGACCAGCCTGGCAGGCCTCGGCCCAGGCCTGTCAGGACTGGTCTTTTTCTAAAAAAGACCAGGCCAGGCCATACCAGATTTAAGGTAAAAAAATAGGGCCTAATGAGGACCTCCAGTCCAGGCCGATCCTAGACCAGCCCTTATCCGGTCTTTTTTTTTTTTAATTTCTTTTAAATATTATTGTTGTTACCACTTCTAACCTTTAACCAAGTTCAAACCTCGCTTCGAGCTGGGCACACGTCGACGGGAGCAAGTTCACCTGAAATACGGGCAACACGAGGGGTTTGTTCCCTTGTTCCCCTATCCGATGCATAAGTTAGCGAAGATTAAGGTGATAATCTGAATATTAAGTGGGAGAGAGAAAGAATTACAGGAGTATTTGAGTGTGGTTTTAAGAGAATATTTTGCTTATGTGAGTTTACCGGTGAGTCGGTATTTTTTTCAAGTATTGGCTCTCTTGTGTGTTAGGAGCGAAAAAAAATCCCCCTCATCTATGAAGGTGAGACGGTATTTGTAGACTTTTTGCCTTGACCCGCAGCCCGATAAAGTAGGCATAGTGCGCATGCTTTGAGTTTGACAGCAGGTATGGCGCGCCTCTTTTGAGTTGACAGGGTTATAGGGTTAGGCGGCTGATTGGACACTGCCTGATAACTTGTTTTATGGCCTTTGGGCCGCTGGACCCATATCAGGCAAAGCCGGGCCTAATCGAAAGGGTGAATTGTACTCGCTTCTGGGGAGGCCTGAGCCCTAGGCGCATAGTTTGAAAGTCCCAAACGGTGGTCCGGCCGGACTGAAGCGTATGTAAGATCCCTCGGAGGCTGAGTAGCCGAGCTTGTGCTTTCTGGATGCCGAAAGTCGGGGCCAATCGTTGTTTCGGCAAGGCGGGTTGCCGAGCCTTGAGGATGGCCGATTGGATGAGCTGTCACGCGAGCGTTGAGCTGCCACATGTGATGCCACGTTACCCCAATTAGGGCTAAGATGGAATCCCTAACCTTATTTTGGGACGATCTCCATCAATTATTATTGGATAAAAAGAGACCAATTTTCAGAAATAATCAAATAAATGTTCCATTACAAAAGTTACCTTCAATGTTGTACATGGGAAGCGTTTTATGATCCATTAGGAATATTGCTGTTGCAGTGTTGCCTGTTACCTGTTGCCTGTTGTGTTGTACTTGTACACTTGCAAAGTTGCACCACAGGAGACCAGGAAGGGAGGAAGCAACCTCATCAGTCATCAAGCAAGACCCCAGCCCCAGGTCCCCAGCCTTCAGCCATCTGCACGGGCTACACAAGCAACAAAAAAGGTGCCTAGTCAGTAGTCACACCTACACTAGAGAATATGTGGTTTACAGTTCCACAGTTACCTAATTGACTTTGAAACATTACGAGTTTAGGACAAACCTCCAAAAGTTGTAATACCAAATCGGGGATAAAATCAACCCTGCAACTCTGCAACTGCAAGCTGCAAGCCTGCAAGTCTGCAACTCTACAAATTTGCAAACTGCAAATTCCTTCGCTCTCAAAGTCCCATACTCCCATAGTCCCCCATCAACGCAAAATAAACAATTCAATTCAAAATAAACAATTAAAAACCATTCCTTATTTCCTTTTCAGAGTTTGCAAGCTCATAAATCATAATCAATGCAAAATAATTGGGGATCCATCTGTTGTAATTGATGTATGATAAATAAACAATTTACAATTACATTAAAACGATCCGTAAACAATTCATGGAATCATGTTAAACATTAATTGCTAATCTGCTATCTGTAATTGATGAGAAAAAAGCACTGCACTGCCACTTACATATTTTTAATCCAATAAGCCTCTTCTTAATCCAATAACCCCAAAAATAATTTGTCCATCTCATAATCTAAGTTAAGAGCAAACTTAAAGATGGAAAGTTGCAAACTTGCAAACATGAAACATATTGTAACTATCAAACATGAAACATATTATAACAAATCAAATCAAATCAAACCCAATTTAAGATCAATATCTTCGGCCTTCCACAATCGGACAAGTTTAGATCGAACCCAAAGTTTAGAGCTTTAGATCCGGGCTTCCAATCGGACTAATGTTTCCAATCGGACATATTCCAGAATTCAATGGAGTTACCCCAAAGCAATCGGATAAATGCTTCCGATAGGACGAATGTTACTCAATAAGAGATTTGATGGAGATGAACTGATGATTTGATGAGGCCATGAAGGTTGTAATTTGTAAACATGTAATCAATGGAAAATTGGAAATCATGGAAAGGCCGAATTGCCGAATAATCGAATAGAATCATTGATAAAGTCAGAAGCTGAAGTGAGAAAGACGGGATTCAGTCATTCGGGATTCCAAGTTTCCGAATCGGGAAGGCTGAAGTTGAAGTGTCGAACTGTTGAAGCCTTGAAGGAAAAAAAGAGAAACAAAAAAAAAAGTGTTTTGACTCTTTGTTTTTGTCTGAGTCAGACAGTCAGTGAGTCATTTTGATAACCTGAGTCAGTGAGTCACTTTGTTAATCTGAGTCCACTTTGTTAATCTAATATAAATAAAAAATTATTAAAACTTAAATTAAATGTAATTATATATAAAAAATTAGTATTAAAAAATTCATCACTTTGTTAATCTTTAATATAAAATTAAAATTACAATTAAAAAAACAATGCGGCCATAATGGGATAAAATTAAAATTAAAATTTCATCACTTCATAAATTTATTAATATTAATTTTGATCTTCATCTTCGATATTTTCAAATTCATCTTCAACTTTTTTCGAACTATCTTTAATTGAATTAACATGTTGTCGACTAATTACATCCAAATAATCTTTGTAGCAAACACATATTTTCACCGATTGCGGATTGAGTCGACTCATTCTTTTGTTCAAAATCCTACCACTCAAAGAAAAAACAGATTCCGAAATTACAGTTCTAACTTGGACGGTTAGTATATCACGGGCCATTGTGGTCATAACGGGATATTGTCTAGCATTTTGTCTCCACTATTGCAACATATTAAAACTACCAATATTCTCGGAAGTCATAAATAAAGTAAATTCAGTTTTTGTATATAATCCTAACTCATTTAAAGATTATTGCGTTCTTGATTTTTTTCTTGAAGCAGCTTGTAATATTAAATCCATAGAAAAAGAAGAAGATGTAATAGGAATATGCTCACGAGGCCTTGATCCATACAATATATTATAAAAATCAAAACATTCACGAAAATAAATACTAAATAGTGTGGGAGAAATCAATTGATTTTCATTATCATCAAGTTTATTAGCTAAGTTTAAGTTTTCAATAACACATTCTAAAATATTTTTTGTGCCTTCAACCATAATAATAGCATTTAAAGCCATGGCACAAGTAAATATAGGAGGCGTCTCTTGAAAATATTTTAAAAATTCTTCCTCCATTAAATAAATAAGTGGTTGCCAAAAAGGTTGTACTTTATATTCTTTAAACATATTAGTGATTAGTAAAATTTATCCCAAAAGTAATGGCGTAGTACGGTAGAACTATAAAAAACTTTTAAAATATCTAAAAGTGTTTCAATTACAATTCAATCATCATTACTAATATCACGCGCAAAACGATTACTATAAAATTCCATAAGTAGAGGTTTTAAATGAACAACTCTCAATAACATTTTTGTAAGTAACATTCCATTTGATTGGCATATCAAGTTCCGGTTTCAAAAATTTTGCACCATTAGAAATGACAAATTTTTAAAATTTTTGCCTTCTTTTATGTGCACTATATATATAAAGTAGCATATCTTTAATCCTTGTAATTTGTGGCTCAACATATTCTAAACTGGATTTAATAATTAAATTTATAATGTGACATACACATCTAGTATGAAAAAAATATACCATTTAAAATATGATTTATATCTATTTTTAACATAGTAATAGCCAATGTATTAGAAGTAACATATTCAAAACTAATACTCAATATTTTGTCTTTTATTTTAAATTCACGAATGCATGACATAATGACTTAATAAATGACTTGATCATTGGGTGGAAATTCAAAAATTTCAAAAGCAATTATTCTTTTGGACATTTCCCACGTAATAGGATCAATCAAATGACACGTAATGCAAATATAAGAAATGCTTAATCCTATACCACAACTCAAAACACCACTAGTTAAACTAACTATACCTTCAAATTGTTCAAAATAATTAATTAACTATTTTTTAGCTTTCATATATTTTTTAAATGCATCACGTCTAATTGTAGTTCTACTAACCTTTTGATATTTTGGTTGCATGCATGTGTGGAAATAGTTCATAAACGTGTCGTTGTCGAAGTGGTTGAATGGAAGGCCACGTTAGATCATACACTTCATTTGCATCTCCATTTGCAAGGCTTGATCGTATGTCAAAATGTGTCCGGTGTTGTCGATTTGGGCTTGAGATGATACGGGAGCTTGCTTTGATGTGCAAGATTTGTGATGTCGGACAAGCGTTGAATTTCCACATGTTACTAGTAATTTATTGCAACCCTTGCATTTTGCTTTTATAAGTCCACCATTTATTCTTACTTGATCAAAATGATTCCAAATCGTTGCAGTTTGTTTATGCTCTAACAATTCAACGATTGGAGTTGAGTCGGCTTGAGATGAATCGATTGGAGTTGAGCCACTTTGAGTTTGAGATGCCATAGTGTGGATCGGAGTTAGACCACTTTGAGATGGAGACGCCATAATTTTGTAGATAATAAATTATAATTTATAAGTAGTAATAATAAAATAATAAAATTTAAAGTAATAAATAACACAATTATAATTAACTATATAAAAAATAAAATTTAAAGTCAATAACTCACTACTAGTAAACTAGACAAGTAGTAATAATATTAATTTTGTAAAAAAGAAATTTAAGTAGTTACTAATAATTTAATAAAGTAGTAAACTACAAAAGTAACAAAACTAGTAATAACTAATAAGTAATAAGTTAATAACTAATAAAGTAATAAATATAATTTTATTAATAATATTTGTAAATATTGAGATTTGAGAATATTTGTAATTTTACAAACTTGAAATTTGAGAAATGTGAAATAGAGAGTTTAGAATTGAGAGTTGAGACTTGAGAGTTGAGAAATTGGTGTAAAATTTTTTACAAGTTACTGAAATTATTTATAGTGAGAGACTGAGGGTTTAATTTTTTTGACCGTTGGTTGCCACTGTGTCTGAGACTACGAGTGTGAGTGAGGCTGTGAGTGATTTAGCAGATTTTTGGTTGGGCTTATATTTTTTTGGACCCTTTTTTTTAACCGTTGCTGACCTGCTGCTGGGCTACTGACATTCTGCTGAGAGCCATTTATTTGGACCGTTGGTGTTGGAAACTTTTGGACCGTGGCCCGAATTATTTTTTTGGTCTAAGTCTGTAAGCCTATAAGCCTAAACACCGAACAATTCTTGCCCGATCAGCCGATCTCTCCGTCTCTCTTGAGTCGTGACAGTTGACTCTTGAGTCTCCGCCTCTCCGCCGCTCCGGTCTTGACTCTTGAGTCTCCCATCTTCGGACTTCGGCGATCGGCGTTGATTCTCCATCATCTTTCATAGCAACTCATACCACCTTACATATCGGCATTGATTCTCCCCCATCTCCCATCTAAGGTTGCAACTTGCAACTCGTACCACGGTCCACCGGTTCGGCAGTCCACCATACAGTTTGGGTTCGAACAGTTCTTGTTCTTTCTATAAAATATAAAGTTCAGACGTTCAGTTGCTTACGATAATTGTTTGTTATTTGAATTTTAAGTATATTCTCTAAATTTTTTAGAGTTCAAATGTTCAGTTGCTTACGATTTGATTTTTCTTATAATTTAACTAAGCTCATTTCCTATCAGTGCTTAAATTTGGAGATGGATTATGGTCTTATAGATACCCTTCTGCAGTTTGCTTGTCTTAATTTGAAACAAATAAAAAGGATACTCTTTTGTATAATTTTATATATCACATTCACGGATTCAATTTCACGGAACCAATTACCAAATAGTTGAAATCAATAAATAGTCATTGTTCTTGCCTCTTGGGATAATAGATGGTGGCCTGGTGCAACTTATTTAAACAATTGGCTTGTTTGGTCTCTTCATTGGGCTACTCAGGGAGTCAGGGACTCAGCCGCTCAGGGGTCAGGGTACCATGTTCTGGGCATGGATACCCTTTTGCTTGTCTTAATTTGTTTGTGATTGATTTCTAATTTTGAGTGGTCATGGGAGCTTTTCAAATGATCCCAAATTGAAAAGTGTGGTGGGCACTTGGGCATCTTCTGGCTTGTGCATTCTTTTATACTGCCATACTGTCACTGCCCAGTGCCCACTAGTGCTGTGGAGTGTGAACTGTGGAGTGTGGACCATGGTGGATTGTCAATTTGTCACCTTCAATTGAAACACTCGATAAGTCGATAACATACATATTTCTCTCCCTTTCTTTTTTATTTGTGAATTTTATCTCTATTGTAAAAATTAAATTATATTTATGTATGGTTACTTTATATTTTGACATGATATATCTGAACAATTTAACCATACCAAGTTAGTGAGTTACCAACAACTTAAAGCTTATTGCTACTTGCTAGAGCACACTGCACACCAGCAGACTAGCTGGTTATGGAGATATTCAAATGGGGCCATGTAATTATGTAACTATTTCTGTAAACTCTTATATATAGGTTTTGTTTAATGCTTGCAGAGTTGCAAAGTTGCAGAGTTGCAGGGTAGGTTTCGAAATATTTTGTTTTAAAAACTACTCACTCTGTTCCACAAAATTTATTGGTATTGCAGGAGAATTAGTCATAGCCTCATAGGATTCATCAGGTCATCATCAGAAGTTCAGAACTTAGAAGCCAGAAACTCAGAACTATGGACATATTGAAAACTGAAAAGGATGAGTGATGGCATCCAGTTAGTATTTTACTTTGTTTATGGATTTTTCATTTTTGGTATGCTAGGCTGCTATTCCTGCTAGGGTGCTAGCTATTCTGTTACTGTTCGTATTTATATTCAGTCTATTTATCGGTCTTTTTTGGAAAGACTGGTCTCAATCTTAGACCAAGCCCAATCCAAGCTGAAACTGAGACTAGTCTTTGGACTGGCCTGGACCGGTCAGGCTTCAGTCCGGTCTTCTATTAAAAATCCAAGATTGACTGGGACCATCAAGCTCTTGAAAGACTGGGCCAGGCTTGACCGGGCCAAACTTTGACCAAGCCAGGCCCAGTCTAAATTTCAATCTTCAAGCCTTTCGTGCATCTTTAATCCCAACACAGCACATCACGCAAAACACTCTCAACCATTAAGTATTAGGTAGATCGAAAAAATATAATAATAGGGCCGCGATAAATACATATTACATTGTATTGTGTAAGTTTGTAAAATTGTTATTTTTAAATAAAATATTTTTTTATTATTAATACAAGTTACATCATATTATTTTTTTTCTCAAATAATTCAAATATATCATGGCTTTGTTTGATACAATTTATTTGACAAAATTATAATTTATTTTTAACAATAAATTATTTTTAAAATATTTATTTGAATTAATTTTTAAAAAAATATAAATTAATTACAATAATATTTTTAATTTATTTAAAAAATTTAATCAATATTTTTTTAAATATAATTTATAATTTATTTAAATTAACAAATAAACAATAAGTTATCAAAATAGAGGCATGTGTAGTTTGACTTACGAGCGGAGTCAATTGCATTAATAAATGAAGCGTCAGTAAAACGTTAAATTTGTAGTCAATCTGGCCTCTTCTTTTCGTTGCAATCCCTAGTGCTTTATGGGTTCGTTTAGGACGGTATAATTTAAAAATATATATATAGTTGTAGATTAAATTTGTTATAATAAAATTTTATATTAAATTTAAGTAATAAATATTATTCTCTCTCTCTCTCTCTCTCTCTCTCTATATATATATATATATATTATATTTTTCAAAATATACATTCTTGTTGCTAATTAAGTCTAAGAATTTTAAAAGTTATATTGTATAAGTTAGTTATCAAACAAATAATCAACCTCTTATGTCCACTTAAAAGGTATGCAAAGAGAAATAAAATGAGAGCAAAATATGGTTAGGGGAGTGATGAGTAATTAAATTTGGAGTTTAAATATCACTATTTAAAGAATAGTCATAATTCTAATTGTGATAAAATTATAATTAGAGTTACTTTAAAATTGAAAGACACCAAAATAAAGAAAAAATTAAATAAATACAGGAATGGAGAAATCTAGCTTATTATAAGTCTAATTTAAACATTTTCTTTCAGTATTTGCAATTACTTGCTAAAGTTTTAGATTTCTTTTTCTTCCCAAATTTTTCAAGGTACAAAATATTATTGGTCCACACCATAAGAAAGTACCAGTGTTTTTCTCATGTTTTAAACGAAAAACGAAAATATTGCCATTATGAAGAAAAAATAATATAATTATAAATTTCAACAAATCAATTTTTTGCATTATAGTACAAAATAGAGTTTTTTTTTTTTCTCAATCATTCACATGGCAATGCAGTCGAACTGAATCCTCCCTAACAATATTTTGAGCAAATCATTTGTATTTCAAGAAAAAATATTTGTATTTATCCAATCGAAAATACATCCGACTACCAACAAGAAGAAAATCTTTTCGATTATCCAATTAAAATACATCCAACTTTTAATGTTCAAATCTTTTCAATCGTCTGTTACGGAAAAAAGAAAAAAAAAAAGAAGTCTTTCAATAATCCAATTTAAAAATACGTCTACGTAACTAATTAACAAAATTATCTTAGTATTAAAAAAATGTTTACATGTCAACCAAAAAAGAATATATTTTTATTTGATACAATTTATTTTAGAATAATTTAAAATTTATTTGTTAATTAAAATAATATATAAGTTAAAAAATATTAATTATTTATTATTTTTTAAATAAGTTAAAATTTTTAATACTAAATTTATAATTTTTTTTAAATTATTAAAAATAAATATTTTTAAAATAATTTATTTTTAAAAATAAATTATAATTAATTTAAAGAATCAATTTTAAATAGAATCTCTAAAGAAATATATTACGCCTACTAATCAAGCGGTCAAAATATTAGGAGTAGGAAGAAAAGCGGTGGGCCACCCTTTTACTTTCAATAAAAACAAAAGTACAATGAGGTGGAGTATACTAGTGTGTATAGGATTAGACCTCAAGAAATGGGGTCAATGACAGTGGGGAGAATACAACCGCTGGTGGGGGTAAAAAGCAATCAATACTATCTGTAGCTTAGCTTACCTATTTGGATTCACAACTGAGAGAGAAGTAAATGCGCCTTTGTTCTGGTGGACGGTTAGCTTTTAATTGTGTTGCAGCAAAGCTACAGTGAATAGGAGAGAGAAGAAAAGTTTAGAGAGAGAAAGTGTTAGAGAGAGCGAGAGCGCTCGGAGCTCCTTTGGTTGGTTTCAAGAATTCTTGATACGTGAAGCCAAGGGCTTAATAATTCAAAACCGTGTTGTTTTGTTGTTTGAAGTGGAAAATTTATCTTCCGATTGACTCTGGTGTCTCTTGTGGGTGTCTATCTTATGCTGTGCCACATTTTGGGATCTGGGTTTCCTAAAAGATTTTGATTTTCCTCTCTTTCATCTTACTTCTTGCAAATTGTGACTATCTATCAAGTTGGGGTTTTGTTTTCTTGGCATTTCTTAAATTTTAGTTCTTGATTTTCTTTGGGGTCTAGCAAATGTGTCCTCTCTTCTTCTCTTTCTCTCTGAATATTGAAGAAGGTCAAAATATAGGGTTTTTCTTGATTAGTTTTAGATCAGCTAAAGTTGAGCTCTTTTGACCCAGTCCGAGTATTTGAATTTAATCTTTAAGCAAAGGGTCTGGGGGCTTTTTTTTATTCTCACCTGGGATGTTGATTTTTGAAATAGAAGATTGATTCTTTGATTGCTTTTAGTCTGATTGCTTTTGCTTTCTCAGTCTAATGTTTCAAACTAAACCTCTACTTTCTTGGGTTTGGTGTTGGATGGGCTGAACAAATACTTCTATTTTGTGAAACTTTTGGTACTAAAAATCTATCTGGGTTTTCTTCTATTTTGATTGCACAAATAAGCTTTCATGCATCTTTCACTATGGAAGCCAATTTCTCGATGCGCTTCCCTAATTTTGGACAAAAAGAGCAGAAAAAAAGATGGGTCTGACCACTCAACAGAGTCGATCAAAAGAAGCCCATCAGTTCTAAGAAGATTGCAAGAGCACAAGCTAAGGGAAGCTCTTGAGGAAGCATCTGAGGATGGGTCTCTTGTCAAATCCCAAGTCATTGACGAAGAATCTATGGAAAATCAAGAAGAGGGCCTGGGCCGCTCGCGGTCGCTTGCTAGGCTTAATGCCCAGAAGGAATTTCTCCGAGCCACTGCTCTTGCTGCGGAGCGCACATTTGAATCTGCAGACTCCATTCCTGAACTTAGTGAATCGTTCTCCAAGTTCCTTACCATGTATCCCAAGTACCAGTCAACGGAGAAGATCGATCAGCTGAGAAATGATGAGTATACACACTTATCTGATGGTGTGCCTAAGGTATGCCTTGATTATTGTGGATTTGGGCTGTTTTCATTCTTGCAGACTGTCCATTATTGGGAATCATCTACATTTAGTTTGTCTGAGATAACTGCAAATTTGGGCAATCATGCTCTCTATGGAGGTGCTGAGAAAGGCACAATTGAACATGATATAAAAATTAGGATAATGGATTATTTGAACATCCCTGAGAATGAATATGGTCTTGTTTTCACTGTGAGTCGTGGGTCGGCTTTTAAATTGTTAGCTGAATCGTACCCTTTTCAGACAAATAAAAAGTTGTTAACCATGTTTGATCATGAGAGTCAGTCTGTGAACTGGATGGCTCAGTGTGCCAAAGAGAAAGGTGCAAAAGTTTACAGTGCGTGGTTTAAATGGCCAACCCTCAAGCCTTGTTCAACTGATTTAAGAAAGCAGATTTCTAATAAAAAGAAGAGGAAGAAGGATTCAGCGACTGGTCTTTTTGTGTTCCCTGTCCAGTCTAGAGTTACAGGGGCCAAGTATTCGTATCAGTGGATGGCACTGGCTCAGCAAAACAATTGGCATGTCTTGCTTGATGCTGGGGCATTGGGCCCTAAGGACATGGATTCTCTTGGGCTGTCTTTATTCCGGCCAGATTTTATTGTTACCTCGTTTTACAGAGTATTTGGGTATGACCCAACTGGATTCGGATGCCTTCTCATTAAGAAATCTGCGATGGGAAGCCTTCAAAATCAATCTGGGCATGCTGGGTCAGGTATAGTGAAAATCACCCCGGTTTTCCCCTTGTACCTTAGTGATTCAATCGATGGTCTTCCAGGACTGACTGGAGTTGAAGGCGATGAGCTTGGTGGGAATGGTGAAGTGACCTCAGAAACTCGGGCAGGGGCCCAGTTGCCCGCCTTTTCTGGTGCATACACTTCTGCTCAGGTGAGGGATGTATTTGACACTGAGATGGATCATGATAACAGTTCTGACAGAGATGGGGCAAGCACCATTTTTGAGGAAACAGAGAGCATTTCTGTTGGAGAGGTAATGAGGAGTCCAGTCTTCAGTGAAGATGAGTCATCTGACAACTCATTGTGGATTGATTTGGGTCAGAGTCCATTGGGGTCTGACTATGCTGGCCAGTCGAACAAACTGAAAGGAACCTCTCCGTTACCACCATTTTGGTTTAGTGGTAGGCAGAAAAACAAACAGATTTCTCCAAGACGATCATCAAAGACATCTGACAGCCCAATATATGACAAGGAGGCTCACGATGGTCACATGTTATCATTTGATGCTGCTGTTCGATCGGTATCTCAAGAAGTGGACTTTGTTAAGGAGATTCCCGAGGAAGAGCATTTTGCAGAAACAAGTCCTAAACAAAAAATTCGAAATCATGAGATCGAGGAAGAACATGAAACCAGCAATCCCGCTCATTTGCTAAATAACGTCCGATCTTCTGTCTATCAGCAACGTATATTCGGCAATGGCGCAGTTTCTGAAATATGTCCAGAGGCAAAAGAGAGTGCTATACGGAGAGAGACAGAAGGTGAGTTCAGATTACTTGGAAGGAGGGAAGGGAACAAATTTTCTGGAGGTAGATTTTTTGGTGTTGAAGAAATTGAACAGCCCGAAAGTAGGGGAAGAAGAGTATCCTTTAGTATGGAAGATGATCGTAAAGCTAGACTGAGCCATCCTTCTGAACGAGGAGAATTCTCTGTGACCAGCCTTGACGATGAAGAATATATGAGTGATGAATATGCCGATGATCAAGAGTCGGGCAGGAGAGAACCTGAGATACGATGCAGGCATCTAGATCATGTAAACATGTCAGGACTCAACAAGACAACTCTCCGTCTCCGATTTTTGATCAATTGGCTCGTGACCTCACTACTGCAATTAAGATTACCTGGATCAAATGGGAATGATAATCCTCTGCCACTTGTTCACATATACGGCCCTAAAATAAAATATGAAAGGGGTGCATCGGTGGCTTTCAATTTGAGAGACAGAAATAAGGGTCTGATTAATCCAGAAATTGTTCAGAAGTTGGCCGAGGCAAATGGGATTTCGCTTGGCATTGGTATTCTCAGTCATATAAGGATTGTAGATAGCTCAAGACAGCAACGAGGTGGAGTGAATCTACAGGATACTAGTCTTTGCAGGCCGATGGAAAATGGGCAGCCCGATGGGAAAAATGGGTTCATTAGAGTTGAGGTTGTCACTGCTTCTCTGGGCTTTTTGACCAACTTCGACGATGTTTACAAGTTGTGGGCCTTTGTAGCAAAGTTTCTTGATCCGGCGTTTATCAGAGAGGGTGGGCTAGCAACTGTTGTGGAAAATGAAGAGGAGTGATGATTTTGCTTCGATTTTGAAGAAAGTTAGTTGGGTTCATCTGGGGTTGAAATTCACATATTCATGGTTCAGGGTGGGTTGTTGAGATACTTTTGCTCTTCGCAGACTCTGCGACAACCAGGTGAATTTGTGCATTCATTTTGAATTTTCTAGTAGAGTTAGCTTTAGAAACTTGTATGATCAAAGCAGAATGGTGTGGGGAAAGTTTATCCTCAGTTTCTAATCTTTTGGTGCTGTAAACCAGATTGTTCTTACTTCTACTGTATAAAAATTGAGTTTGTATTGCTTGCTTCAAGGCTTTCATAAGCTTCTATTCTACATCATCATTAATTCAATTAGAGTTGGTGTTGTCCATTGGTTCCTCTTTTTTAGTTAGTCCAGTCCCACCTTGGTTTCGTAATAAATACTTGTTCATGTTTTTTATTTTTATTATTTTTCGGTCATTTTGCTTGATATTTTTCTATGGAGTTTCTAGTCTCTATGAAACTGTCCAAGAAAAGGGTATCCAATGAAAGGAAGTGAAAGTGAAAGAGGCATGATTGAAGTGCAAGATATGTGTCTAAATGGTCGCCTATGGGCTAATCATGGAGTAACAGTTGACGAATACCAGTAATCGATATTTATTTATGAATAAACTAATTAAACGACATATAATATAACTTGATAATCTTGTAGTTAAATGATTTGCTTACTGGTTAGCAAAAGATTGAATCAAAAATTCCATTATTGCTGCAAGTGAATTAAGTGATTGATATGGTTTTAATAAAGAAAATCATTTGTTAAAATTTACTTTGGTGCTGGTATCACATCTCCTCCATAGTAGCCTAATTTTGACTTTTGGTCACGTGGGAGAAGAATACTGTTCTTGGTGATTATCTTGTCTTCAACTTCGTAACTGCCAGGGTGCCATATATATATATATATATATATATAGTGAGATTCTTTTTGAAATATTGGAAACTTTTTGAGTCTTAAAATCTATGTATAAATTCCTTTAAAGTGTAGTACTCCATCTGTTTGTAAAAGCTAATTTTAAACCCCTACCACTTGGGAAGTATCTGATCTAAAGGCACCTTTATGAAAATTATTGATATTTTGAGTGACCAAATTCTCCACTAGAGAAAATCACGAGGAAAATTTCCTTCAAAAAGCTAGTTAATGGAGAGTAAAATTTAGAATGAGTATAATCTTTTACTACTACAAAGCCAGGCTCATTATTTGACTCTCAGCCACTGTCTTGGTGGGTCCTACAAAACATCAGCAAACATAATTATATTTTTAATTTTAAATTTAAAAATGAAAAATAAAGTTAATTAGATACAGCATTAATTTGCTGGAAGATTCTAATGTCATGAAGAAAAGGAGAATATTGCAACTGAAATTCTGACTTGCAAGTACAACGTGAGGCTAGGCTTTTCTAAGTTAGGCACTCTTTATATATGTCTTGTGCCAAGAAAAGTTGACTTTTGGTCCTTACTAAAATTATTTTCTTAATCTTACCTTTTTTTTTTTTTTTTTTTTTTTTTTTTTTTTTTTTACTTTTTCAGTTTAATAATTACTAGTATATACTGTATAAGAAAACAGCCTTTTTCCTGTGTTTTTGTTTCCAGCAAAAGGAATCCAACCAAACGTCCACTCTTCCCATCGTATGAAACACGGCCTTTATGACAAAAAGTAGGGAAACAACAAAACTCCACATTCCACAATATGACTTGCTCACTAAAATAATCTCCCGTGTGCCAAATCGACGTAAAGCCAACTATAACAACAAATGACTTGTCCTAAATCCTAATTATCAAAAATTATATGAATAATGTTATATTTTCTCCGTTCCACTATGCAGACAATATTTTCTTATATAAATATATATATGTTTTTTTTTTTTTTTGAAAATAATAATAAAAAAAAAGATGACAAAGTTATTCTCAAAGGTCCTACATAATTGACACCTAAAAGTGTAAAATTTTACATTTTTGATTAATTTTTCAAAATTAGTACATAAAAATATTAGATAATTAATCAATAATCAACTTATTAATATGCCTGAAAACCGAGAACGTCTGTATTATGAGAGGGAAAGAGTATGTATCTAACCGACTGAGACAATGAAAGCCGTAAATCATTTTCAATGATACTTGAACTCATCTTGATTGCTGGTTAGAAGGCAACGGTTCTTAAACATGGTATGTCATCTGTTTTTTTTTTTTTTTTGTATTATTATTATTATTATTATTATTATTATTATTATTTGACAAAATTTGTAACTTGTTATCTTCTTGTTAGACAAAAATTTACCGATCAAAAAATAATCAAGAGAAAAAAAAAATAAAAAATTAATTGATATATTCCTTGAAACAAACAAAAAGGAAGAGAATCCAAAAAGTTACCATTCATTATGTCACATATTTCACTATTTCAGCTTGACAACTTAATACTACAGAAATTTTATTTTTTTAATTAGGTGCTTGTTTCTGCATCGTCATCTTGGTATAAGGATAATGTCACTTGCTCATCCTATAATGTTTGTTTGGTATAATGAGTTTATAACTTAAATTCAATTTATTATAAAATTAAAAATTAAAAATTAAATTTAAATTTAAAAATTTAATTTGTTAAACATATATTTTTATTGCGTTTAAAATTCTAAAAATTATAGTATAAACTAACAGCCAAACCAACCCATACTTAGTCCCCTAGTTTTAGTTGACGTCAGTGGCTTTGATGTTACGGGCTTTACAACCAATATTATCCTTTTTCATTAGCATTTTATTCAATAAGACAAAATACTAAAAACTTCAAGAACATATGTATTTTTTTCATTTGGTGTATGTAATGATCGTATCGGGCCACAGCCATTAGGTTTTGTTTGCCACAAAAGGACAGTAGTGGAAGTCTTATGTAGTCCAGAACCTTCTGTATACTCAGATCCAACTGGATATTAATCGAGTTGAATCGAATCGAATTTGTCAGAATTTAAATTCAATTTATTAAAGTAAACAAGTTTTATTTTCGAGTTTAAATTTGTTTAATTTAACTAAACATAAAGCTTTCAATGAGTCGAATTCTAATTTTTTTTATGAATAATTTAAATATTTTTTTTTTATGTTATCGACAACCTTAACAAAATCAAATAAATTTTTATAGAACTCAAACTTTAAAGGTAATACCCCAAATTCAACCATATACTAGAGAGAAACGACTTTTAAAACAAAGTGGGTAGGATTTAAATGGAGCTGCGCCATTCTTTATGGGTCATGAAAATGATTTTGAACACTTTCAGTATACGGAGATCTTTAGTTATCTTATTAAAAATATGGCACAAAGACAAAGCCGTTAAGAAATATGGAGATGTTTAACAAACCAACCACTTGTGAAATGTGACGAGGAAGACTTCTTCTTCGGGAGCAGGGTTTTATATATATGTTGGTTGGATATATACCGATTCTTTGACAAACTTCAACCGAATGAAAGATGCAGGCCACAAGAAGATTATTAGATTTTCATAGATTTGCACATAAAAAATGTCTTAGTACACAATCTCCCATAAATAGCATAGTCTAGATAGAGATGAGTAACAAAGAAAATTAAAAATGTAGGTGGCAGGGGTGAGAACGTTAAATTTACACAATTTTATCCTATTTATGGAAAGAAAATTTTCGTAATTTGAATTCATAACTGAATATTTAATAAAATATTTAATAAGTGAACACATCATAATGATCGCTATATCAGGAAAAATTTAATTACGATCATAGATCTTCATAATATACTCCGAAATAAACTAATCTTGGTTGATAGAGTAGAATAAGGGTCAAGGACAACATCCAGGCCAACTGCTTTGATTATTTTTTTCAAGCAATGACCTACAATCTGATAGATACAATTAACAGATCTCCTATGTCAAAGACTAAAATATTCAGCACCCATCTCTTTCTCTAACCACTTATAACATTAAATACATCTTGTACACGATAAAAATAGACCTTGGAATCCTTGACATCCTAACAAAGAAGTTTACTTATATGGAAAAATTAGTTGGCCACAAATGGGAAAAAGATACCTTGGCCCAATTGTTATAGCCCTTGAGTGGATCTTGGTTTACACCTGGTAGGTCATGTAATTTAATTGCTTGCTCCTAAAGAACGTATTTATGAATCCATTGCCTTTAGAAGAAAAGCAGTCTCTAAGGCCGACTCCTTACACTGTAGATATCTGTTCTCCTCCACTATATCTGTGGTTAAATTAAGAAGTATTGGACGTTTAGGATCATGGATAGTACGTTCACGCACTTGTGCAACCCATTTTGCTGCTTCCCAAACTCCAAATCTGCAAAACATAATGGTGAATAAACAATGATATGTTTTGATAGAATCATCAATCATGAAAACTGAATGATGAATATACTCGATGGCAGAAGCAGACATTTTTCTCCGTAGCCCATAGGACCTTTATATAACATCAACCAATTTTATCCTTTTTTTTTTTCACAAATACCAGTGATTCTTGATCGCAAGTGTTAAAACATGACATGAGAAGAAATTTTTTATTACAAGCTACATAACATCTTAAAAATTATAACTTATCTTTAGAAAAATAAATAGCGCAGTTTTCATCTAAGAGCAGCTACACAAATTCTTGCTTTTTATGATGATCATTTACATTCTACAGAAATTGACCAAGTTATGCTTCTCTTAATTAAAGTAAACGATTCATTTATAGAATTCAATGTTTCCTTAATCACCCCTTCAACCTCTCCGCCATTGCTGGTTGTGACAAAACATTGGGCATTTGCAAAATTCTTAGACCAACAGTTTCGGCAGTATCTATTTGAGGCAATTTACTTTCCTTATCTCGCCTTTCACCCTCTACATCTTTCATAGAAGTTTGTTTATTTAGTTCTCCATGTACATAAAAATAAAGCCACAAACTTTTCCAAAACTATGTATAATTGAGGCTATAGATTGTTTATCCATTGTTTCAACTAGATGTTATTTTCCACTCAGAAGAAATCTGAGAGAATTATGGAACTTTACCTTGTATTGAACGACGAGGTGACTAGAACAGCTGGATAAAGAACTCCCTTGGGAATATTATCATAGGGAGAATATCTCCGTATAGCCTCAAAGTCCTCAACATCTCCAGGGTACCCAAATTCTTCATAGTCAACAGGAGTAAGGGGTAAAATAGGTCTGAAAAGAGTGTTACTTGGATCTAGAAAAGGAACCTAAAACCAAATGAATAGACAATCACTTACAAACATGAAAATTAAATACACTCAAGAAGAGAAGAGAAAAGAAAAGAAAAGGAAATAAAAAGGGAATAAGTTAAACTAGGTAAAGAGACAGGTACCTTCAAAACCGCAGCACGAAATAAATCTGGATGGCAATTAATGGCTGAAGCAACCAATAGTCCTCCAGCACTGTATCCCCAACCTGCAAGCTTGTCTTCTTGCACCATCTTCCTCTCAATTAAGAATTTCGCACATGAGATGTAGTCATTAATGGAGTTCTGTTTTTTTGTGCCTTTACCATCTTGATGCCACTTTTTACTCCCACCACCTCCACCTCTGTGAATTAAACCATCCGACAATCAAAAATCTATTTAATATTTTAAGTAAAAAAATATAATTTACATTACTAATTAAATTATTAGTAATAGAAGTGAAATGAACCTGACATCGGCATATGCAATAACCCAACCACGATCGAGAAGGCTTTTTAGTTCACCACGCCACCTTTTGTCAAGTAACTCGCCAAAAGCTCCATGTCCATGAAGTAATCCAGGGTTTTGAGCCTCTTTAGTCCTATTGCGCGAGTATATAACAGTCAAAGGAACCACAACACCATCGTGGGAAGGAACATCATAAAGCTCACAAGCATAATATTCAGAGAGGCTGTTCCACAAGTGATCGTTTCCAGAATTGACTTCATTTATTATAGGACCAGAGCCTTTGGAGATTGATGAAACCCCGAGGTTGCTAGCCGTAGAAGCGGACCCATAAAGAACACGCGTTCTTTCGTGAAGCATATTTTGCTGTTGAATGATATTCCACATTCCATTTGACAAATTATAGTCAACCACAGCATCAGGCATCTGCAAAGAAAATTAGTTGGAAATCTAACTTTAATAAAGAAAAATGGTTGTGAAAAATATCAAATGATAGTTAATACTTCGAAAAAGCATGATATATAAACCAAAAAATAAAAGAACGGCGTAATTTATGCCTCTTCACATACCACAGGTGATGATATGGTAAAGCGCATGGTTGAGGAATAGTAGTCATAATTTGGTCCAGGTGATATTTGACAAACATAATTTGGAAGGGATAGATACTGCGGTTTAAGCTCTTTCAGATGAATTGCTCCCTGTCACAACAAGAGGAAAAAGTTCTGGGGTGAGAGAAATCATGATAACTTTTTCTTCTATTGATTAAGTATTGTTATTTTCAGAATACAACAAACAAAAACGTTTTCACAAGTTATTAGTTTATTATTAATATTTTATTATGTTTTCCTTTTTAGGCCACTCGAACACATTTGTGATATGGAGAAATTGGGAACTATTCAATAGTAAAAAGCAAAAGTAGAAAATGCATGATTACAGAAGTGTACAAATAGAACATATTCTTACCTTGTAAGTTGATAGAGGAAGAGCAACTGAACAAAGTCTAAATTTTTGTCCTTCCCTTAGAACAAGTACCAAGTATGAGTCACAGAAATCAACATCTTCAATAATGAAGCCTGGGTCATCGATAATTACATTCTGGTGGCAAAAGTAGATGAATAACTAAGATGGTCATTAAGAGATCTACTACATTAGGTGAAACAGAAAAAATAGCCAAATTCTTAAATAAATAAAGCTTACATGATAATCGATATATAAAATGCACTAACCTCCCACATTTTTGGACCTAAAGATGACACAACAGCACTGCGTAGGAGATAATGGTGATTGACAGGATGGCCGTCTCTAGCAGCATCTGTAAACATATAAAGATACCCTTGGTGATGCTCGACAATGCAGTGGGCCTGCCCCTCACACTCCCACACTAGGGTCATTCCAGACAAAGGATCAGCTGCATTTATGAGAAATACCTAAAACATAGTCACAAGATTTGATAGTTGATAGAAGAAATAATAAACAAACAAATTCCACAATGTTGACAGTGGCAAATTACGTGGTTGCACCTTTGAATACGATGTCGAAAAAGTATTTACGGTTATGAACCGAAAATCTTTCATGTGTCTTATGTTTACATGAACATATTCTTCAGGCTCTTCTAAAAGCAATACATCTTCATTTGTACCGAGAAAGCTACAATATATCCTACCAAGAAGCAAATTAGATGACATTAGTTCCACCGAGAAAACAGAGAGAATAAAATTAAAATTTTAATAGTGGTACATTTTCAGAAAACAACAAATTTACCAACCTATAAGGTCTTTTATTTTGATCAGTGACAACATAAAGCAACGCTTTCCCATCCATGGCCCAAGCTATATTCGAAACGCGGTCAGCTTGAGGCTTACTACAAAGAGACCCGAAGTTTAAATCCCTTACAGATAACTTAAAGTAATCATTGTCCTTGTCATACATAGTGTAAGCAAGAAACCGATGATCAGGTGACACTTCTGATAATTCCTCATAAGCATAACCTATAAAAATGAATGACACATATGACCATTTAATTTACCATTTCAATAAAACATTAAATCAAACATATAAACCGCAATTAAAATACCGCCAAATCTTTCAGCCTCCACATTGTAGTCAAGCAGCTTTTGCTCAATCCTCTTCCCTGAAGCAAAATCAAATCCTGCAGATGGATTTTTATTCGAAATGAACTCCTCATTTAAGCTCAATAGTCTCCGGCAAAGCACCGGATACTGCTTCCCTTCTTCTACTCTCCGATAATACAACCTGCAGGGATTCAAATAATGACGTTTAAATAGTAATTAGTCAATATTTTCTAAGCCAATTAAATTTTAGTCAATATTAGAATTATTTTGGAAAGTATGGAGTACTACCATGGTCCCCAGGGGAGGGGAGGGGTGGAGAGGTGGGTTTGGATGCGGGAGGCCATTTCGGATTGGAGTTTGGACTGGAGGCGTTCGGTGTCGGACATGACGGCTTCGGTGTACTTTTCTTCTTGTTCCATGTAAACGTCCATGTGGCGCATTGCGACTTTGTCATTAAGGTTTGACATCCAGCTGTACTGGTCTTCCCATGTTTGATTGTGGAGGGTGAAAGTGGCTGGTTTTTTGGGTGGTTTTGGTGGTGTGGGAGGGGACGGTGGTGGTTGGGGTTTTTGGGGTTTGTAGTGGGCGGAGCGGAGGGGAGAATTTGGGGAAGGTGGGCGGCGGAGAAGGCTGTGGAGGTTCCGAAGGGTGGATAGAAGGTGGCGCATGATGGCGGAGATGGAAAGAAATAAGAGGTTTTGGGGTTTAACAGTTCCGACTTCAGAGTCTCGGAGGGGCTTAACAAGTAAACGGTATGGTGCCTCAATCCGATGGACTGGATTGTGAAAACGTCACTCCACGCCGAACAGGTAATTTACAGGACCAAATTTAACCGAAAAAAGAAAAAGAAGGACCAATGAGAGAACCTGGAAGATTTTGCTCTCAAGTTGAGTTCTCGTTATTTTTTAATTTTTTAATTTTTTTTACCTCAGTTACACATTTCACATAATATATCAAAAAATGTAATTGTTTATAGTATAATTAAATTTTATTATTATTTTAAAATTAAAATAATCTGATATCTTTTTATAATTGGATAAACATTTTAATAATTTAAAGAGATTCTCAATATTTAATAGTGAAAATAGTTTAACAATTTTGATTTCTTATAATATAATTTTAATATCATAAATTATTTATTAACATAATCAAATCATTACAAATAAATATGTGAAAATTAAAAAAAATTGAAATATTTGATAAAATTATGTGTGAAGTGTGATGAAAGAGAGAAATCATATTTCTTTGAACCATTATTTCGGCAATAATTTTTACTATTTTCAAAAATATAAATTCCACTTTCACCTTTATGTGGGCGGAGGCATTATGAAATTATCAAAATGTCTTCTAAATAATTTTTATTTTTATTTTTAAATTTAAATTTTATTTTTATTTTTATTATAGATTGAGTTGTCATTAATTTGACTTATTTTAAGCACAAACTCTCTAGACCTGGAGTGGGAGTATTGTGGTTTTATTTAACATAATTTATTTTAAAATAATTTATGATTAATTTGTTAATTAAAAAAATATTTAAATAAAAAAATATTTATTAATTAAAATTTTAAAATAAATTATTTATTCTATCAAAACATATCTTTGTTTATTATCTCTAAATTAGTCAGAACAATGATATGCTTCCCAAACTTAATTGTAAATTTTTTTAATTAATAAAAAATTTAATTTTAAAATAATTAATTTTTAAAAATAAACCATAAACTGCATGTTACGGGTATTAATGTTCTGACTTCTGACAACGTCGGTAAGGTAACCATAGCGTCTCTTTCCTCCTACTTCGAAAAGCAAAAGAGCATGTTAGCAAATCTTATAAACCCAGAGAGAAATCTTATAAACCCAGAGTTCCCATATTTTCCAAAAAAAACACCACTCCCTAATGGTACATTATATTCCGCCGGTGGAGACACATGGCCTCACTCCGTTATGATTCTCCGGTGAAGGGATCCTGCTTTTTCAAGATTATTCTCTCCGACATTGATTCAGATGGTAAACTAGTAAGTACTACCCTTCTTCAATATAGTACTACTCGGTATATGGTATCTGTGCACTCTATGGCTCTCCCTCAGTCCCACCAAGAGTCCAGTTTGTAATTTTTTTTCCTACAAACAAAGTATGATTTTCATAGATGTTGGTATATATCATACAAATAGTGTCCTCAAATTTACTATCACAATTTTATTATCACGACACCACACATAAATCAACAACTCATTGTGTTCAGGGACTATGATCAAAATTCTTTTTTTGCAGCATGTGGACAATGAAATATATAATCCTTGTTTGATGCCCATTTTGGGAACCCTTATGAGACTGAGGAAGATGGATTTGAAAACCACCTGATTTGTAATGGGGTTCCGCGCATTTTTTTTTTCTTCGAGTTCGTACTTAAACAAATAATAGGTTATAGATTGTAGTGGAAATAATATTTACACTCCAAATTTTTTCAGTAGCACTCCATCTTATAATATAATTTAAAATTATTAAAACCTTGCAGGGGAGTGCAATTTGTAAAAAAGGTTATATTTTTACCTGTCATGTACAACTTAGGCTAGCTGGTCAAGTTTTACCATTAAGCTAAGGAGTTAATAAAGCCGTTCCTGTACCCTATGCAGCAAGCAAGCAATTCTAAGTGGTACATCAGTCACCTATAGCTTTAATTGCAATTTCTTTACAGATGATTCCCACAAAATTTGTGAGGAATTACGGAAAGAAGCTAGCGGATTGTGTTTTCCTCCAGGCTCCAAGTGGTGCAGTTTGGCAAGTGGAATTGGAAAGAACTAATGGCGTGGTTTGGCTACATAAAGGTTGGCAGGAATTTGCAGCATACTACTCTTTATGTTTTGGGCATCTTTTAGTGTTTCAATATGAAGGAAATTCCCAATTTCATGTGCTCATATTTGACTCAAGTGCTACTGAGATAGAGTATCCTGCTAGTGCCACCCATAGTGAAGGTTTCCGGGTACGAAAAATGCAAGAAAATGCTGACACTTCAGAAAACAAGAGGATGAGAACGGAGCACAGTGATGAACCTGATAATACTAATAATCGAAAAACAAATGACTTCCCATTTCAATCTACTGGCATTCAACATAATAGGATGAAGCCCACAAATTTAGTAGAGGGCCTAGATTCATATGGTTCAGAGCAAGGCGATAGAGGCAAGGAAACATTTTCTTTTCTCCCTTAACAGTTTTTTCCTATGATACTATGAACACTAACAAACATTAATTGGTTACTCATTGTTGTTTTTCAACTATCCCGTGGGATCTTCCAGCAAATGGGGTCAGTGGATTGCGGTTGGCAAGCGAAGTTGAGAAAGCTAGAGCACTTGCATCAGCCAAAGCTTTCAACTCTGAAAACCCTTTTTTCATGGCCAAAATGTGTCCATCTTATGTAGCTGGTAGAACTGACATCGTAAGCTTTTCAACTTTCAATAAACTATCATTAATACTCAGTCATCATAAAGATGTTGAAGTTAATTTGATCATCTCACCAGATCCTATTACCTTTACAACCTTTTAGCTAATCTTCAATCTCGTTTTGGCAGTCTGTATCAAAGGACTTTGTGGAGAGATATATAACCAAGGACAAGGGCAATGTTATCCTTCAACTCACAGATGGAAGAACTTGGCGTGTTAAGTGCACTCTCTACCCATGCAATGCTAAACTTTGTTGTGGTTGGACTAAATTTGCACGAGACAATGATTTGGTGGTAGGTGATGTTTGTGTCTTTGAGCTGATTAGTCGCACAAAAAATTTGCTAAGAGTTGTCATATTTAGAGCGGCAAAAAGTTGGATGAAGCCTATTAATTTGGAGGAGGACCTAGATTCATATGTTTCAGAGGACGGAGGCAAAAACCTTTTCTTTCTCCCTTACAGATTTTAATCCACTAATACTATAGGCACTAAAGCTATCTTTGGCAACTCAATCCATGGTGTGGGATTGAATTGAAATATAGTTGACATTTGTGTGACAATTCTAATTCTGAGACTTGGGATTGAGTTGCCAAACATAACATAACATACAATTTTTATTCATTGTTTTGTCTACCCTGTGGGATTTTCCAGAAAATGGAGTCAGTGGACTGCAGTTCACAAGTAACCATGAGAAAGCTAGAGCACTTGCATCAGCTAAAGCTTTCAAATCTGAAAACCCCTTTTTCATGGTCACAATGCGTCCATCTTATGTTAGTGGCTTCTGCGTGGTAAGATTTTCAACTTTCAATATATTCCATTATTATCTACATAAGGTTTGTAGCCAAGTCCGGAGCTAGGTACTAAAATCCGGGAGCAACGCCCTCACCCCAAAAATGTCTCCACAACACCAAAAATTCTAGCTTTCATGGGAAAACTGTCATATGGTCCCTCCAAAGTCAAAAGTTCTCCTCATTTTGTAGTTTTTAGTGAATTTTCTTACATACGAAAGGTATATATTTTATAAAAATTTATTTATGGTCCCCCAATTCGCGAAGTGTGGCTCCGCCTCTGTTTGTAGTGTGCTCATCTTTTAATTGGCTATTGGCAATTTCCACCAATAATTGAAACAGATGGATCTCTCTCTCTCTCTCAGTCTCATCTGAATTTTTTCTTTGTGCAGACATTTAGGAAGACCTTTGCGGAGAGATATATAACCAAGGACTGTTGCAATGTTGTCCTGCAAGTTACAGGTGGTGGAAGAACTTGGCCAGTTAAGTGCAGTCTTTATTCAACCAATGCAAAATTGCTCCGTGGTTGGAATGCATTTGCAATAGACAATAATTTAGGTGTAGGTGATGTTTGCATCTTCGAGCTGATTAATCCCACTGAACATTTGCTCAAAGTTGTCATACATCGAGCAAAATAAAAGATAAAGTGACTAGTTTTGGTACTGAACTGGAATACTTTTGAACTTCTATGGTTTGTACTCCAAACGTAGGCCTCAGTTTGGTGGAAGCTTTTTGATTGCCTTGGCAATGTGGAATGCTTTACTGTATTATATTGTGGTTTTTGTTGTAGCATGTTTTGATGTTAATTGGCAACTCTTCCACGACCTGTGGTGGAGGGCTGTGCAATTTGCTGGTCTATCTTTATCATATGGTCTCAAAAGAGTTTTTGCTATATCCTCTGAATCAGATAGTCTCAGCATATACAATGACACCTTGTAATTTCATTCAAATCAAGGGTCCTTTAATTTATTGTCTGTAGGAACATACTTGGAATTGGATGATATATTATTTTTGGGTTTCAAATTATTCCAAAAGAATTAATTAATGAGGATATATTATTTTTGGGTCTCAAATTATTGCAAAAGCATTAATTAATTATTAAAAGTTAAATTAATTGTAAACTACATTGCATAATCTATATTGTAAAGCAGGAGGAGGGATTCGTTCGTAAAACTGTAAAAGATCATAGTTAAACAATAAAAACGGAGGAGAAATTTGTTGGTAAAACTGTAAAAGGTAAAAGAAAAAATATAAGAGTATTTATTATTACAAACATAATAGTGTTTGATAACCCTTACTAGCTACTTAATGGGCTTGTTTGGTAGTAATGGTGAGAACTTTTTAAATTTTGATTTGCAGTTTAAATTCAATTTGAGATTTTTGTTAGTTTTAAATTTAAACTGCAAGTTCAATTTTTTAAATTTAAATTTAATCTATCAAAATCTATCAAACATAATTTTTTTTTATTATATTTAAATGTTATAATTTCTTAATGTTACTGTCAAACGTCCACTTAATCTTATTCGGTGACATATTAGTTGGTTATCAAACAATATGAATGGGAGTAAAAGCTTCTTATTCGGTCGGTTACTCCATCCTCACTTTTTCGGTCATTGCCTCGCTTAACTGTCCCTTTTACAACAGTATCTTTAACCCTTTTTGGACGATCAAATGCACAAGTTAAATGGTCACATATCGTTTATTAATATTAATGTTCTTGAGAGTTGGAATATATCAACAGAAAATAAAATTTTCAAGTAACAAAGTTTTTGTTATCCTTCTATAAAATTTTGTAACTCTTAAAGAAAATTTAATTTTTAATGAAAATATTTGAAACACATATTATAAATACTGTACTATATTTAAATTAGAACAATTAAAATGTCCAATAAGATTTAAAATATAATTGGAACATTTTAAAAACTTCAATAATCATATAATGTTAGAAATCTTAAGTAAATAAATCAGTTAAAATTTAAGTTAACTATAATTACAAATTGTGTAAAAATCATTTGACATTCTAAGATAAGAATGCATATTTGTAGTTATCAAATAAGCTTGTTCAAATTAGTTGAAAGGGTTAAAAATGAAAAAAGTGCATTTGTTTAGATTTCATTCAATTGTAATTCAAATAGAAATCGTATTCCATTCAGCTCGTTCAATTACTCAGATATTTTTATTCAGTTTTATCAAACTGCCATGAAGCCTTCTATTTAAATTTCTCTTGTTATTTTTCTCATCTTTTATTATTTTAATAATCTTCCTTAAAAAAATAACTAAATTAATTCTAATTTTTTTTTTTATATTTAAAACTTAATCAAAATGTTTTTTATTTTATTTTTTTATCACACACGTATTATGTAATATCTCATACCCAAATACACTATCCAAAAGTACTAATCATGTGCATTGGTTCACTATAGGTCTGACCAAAAATTTTAAGTTATTAGGTACTCTTATTAATGAGTTAAGCTTTATATAAGACGATTACTATTTTCAATTTTAATCAATATGGGACGGAGTAACACAATTTCTTTCACTTAAATACTTGATATTCCTGTAAAGTCCAAGTACAAATTAAATTAAACTCATGCAATGTTACCACACTTGACTTCCTGTCAGGTCACGATTTTGATATCATTCGTAACATCTCATTTTATTGAGATATTTCATCTCACATCGGTTAAAAATGAAAATAGTAATAGTCTTATATAGACCTTACCACATTACCAAAAGTACCTATCATGGTCGAAATGCACCCATCTTACGTTGCCGGTAAAGTTAACATCGTAAGTTTTTTTGACTTTTTAAAACACAACATTAAATCTCTGCCATCATAAATATGTTGAAGGTTGTGTTTGGTAATATGTTGAAGGTTGTGTTTGGTGTGATAGTCAAGTTCTCGCTTATCGAATGTTTGATCATGGTTTATTTTTCTTAGGGATGGTTTATTTTTCTTAGGGGGAATTGATATTTGCGCAAGAAAAAATAATATTTTCACAAGTAGGCACCCCTTTTTAAACGCTATTCACAAGCTTGGTACAACTTCAAAATGAGACATACTCCTGGAAATATCATTTCCTTTCCGAAAACAATCTCTTCGTAAATGAATTACATTCATCTCACCGTTCCCTGGCGCTGCTACCCTTGGAAACATTTTAGCTAATGTTTAATCTCGTTTTGGCAGACCGTATCGAAGGGCTTTGTGAAGGGATATATAACCAAGACCACTAGCAATGTTGTGCTTCAACTTACAGATGGAAGAACTTGGCCTGCTAAGTGCACTCTCTATCAATCTAATGCTAAACTTAGTTGTGGTTGGACTGAATTTGCACGAGACAATGATTTGGCGGTAGGTGATGTTTGTGCCTTTGAGCTGATTAATCCCACCGAGAATTTGCTACAAGTTGTCATATTTCGAGCCGCTAAAGCCACAAATGGCTAGTTTTGGACTCCCACGATTTGTACTCCAAATGTTATTAACTCTTCAACACGACTGGTAGTATTGGGCGATGTAATTCGCTCGCCTATCTTCGTTATGTCCTCGGAAGTTTGTTTTTTTTTTTTTTTTTTTCTTTTTCTTTTTCGAGTGGGTCATGTCCTCAAGTTCGCATAATGTTAAGACAGTCAAGACATATGAATCGTATAGCTGGTATTATATTTTAAAAATATTATTGAGATAATAAAAATATAATATGTAATTAAATATATCAAAATATATAAATACAAAAATAAAAATAATATTATATATATCTTAAAATTTGTAACATACAAAATGTATTGTTAAAATTATGGGACGGAAATGATATTTGATTTTTATTTGGTGACCATAATTCATCATTTCTAGTTGGCATTTTCTCTACAGTTGTATATTAGCTTGGGAAATAAAGATAATTATATGTAGGGGAGTAATAATTTTGCTCAGTCTCTCCATTGAATATTGGAAAGTGATATTCTTAAATTTAATAGTATTAACTTCTGTTAGACTGCATTTTTTTTTTTTGGGGTACATTATTCTGTAAGACTGCATCACTCCCAAATATACGGCGTCTTGTAAAACCAATTTTCAAGGTATACTGGTGCCGCCACTTATTGACTTAACGCACCTAGGGAACGGCAAAAATTTGACTTGTGCCTTTTAAAAGGTCAATTGAACCGCAGGTGCTTCTTTAAAGACGTCTTGCAAACGAACAAATAGATTTCTGAATCCGAAACCACCGTCTACTCATCAATTACAAGCAGCTTTACGCCGGTGTAGTGATGGACATGGGTTCACTCCGGTCGAATTTTCCGGCAACGCCACACCACTTTTTCAAGATTATTCACTCCGATATTGTCCCTCAGAGTAAGCTGGTAAGTTCTTCAACTGATCACCCTTACAAGCAAGTTACTTTTTATTATTTTTATTTTTTTTCCTTTTTCTCTTTGTATTTGATAAAATGATGTAAATAATTTGAGTGTATAATTTCGAGAGAGAAACTATTAACTAGAGAGATAGTAATACATTACGAGGTTACATCGTAGTGGGTTAGTGCCACGTAATATACAATTTGCATCCCTTAACTATATCTTGGGTTTCATTTCGCACCCTAATGTTTCACCCTGCACCTCAATATTTCAAAAGTTTTAACTGCATACCAAGTTTTACACTTGGTACCGTTTTAAAAACCATCGAAAAATTAAAACACCAATTTTTGACAGAGTGTACACTTTCAACAAAAGTGTAAATGTGTGAGTTTTGGTTTTGTTAATGGATAGCGAATGGATTTTTCCTTGGTTGCATGTGGTTTCGTTTTAAGCTAATGAGTTTGTAAATGTGTGAGCTTTGGTTTTATAATTATCATATTGAGATCGTTCCATGTTTAACTAGAGACATGTTTTTTTTTTTTTTTTTTAATTTTGCATCATTTAGACTAGGTAATCCTTCTTTGAACATTTTACACATGTTAAAACTCTCAAACATGTGGTGTTATTTGAATTATATTGAATTAAGTTTGTTGTTTTGTTATGCTTATTTCAATTAAAGAAAAGGATTCTTTCAATTAAAGATACTTGTAAAGATAATAAATTTAAGGGTTTATAAGAAAAGTACCATTTATAGGAATATGAATCGTTAAGGTCTGTGGAAAGAGACCTTAGAGTTCTACTAATCGTTTGTTAATTCTGATCGGATCATTTAACAAAGTATCATCCTATAGGCAACTCCATTCTATCAGAGTACCAGGGGCTGACTCTAACGAGTCTAACTATTTTCGAGCTCTTTAAGCCAATCTAAAAATGCAAAGGATTTATCTAAAAAAATACTATACATAATAATAATATTAAATGATATTTAATAGCTCAGGCCTCAGAAATTAAGGTATATAGATTATTATGGTTAACACTTACCGACTCCCAAAATACCCCTTAAAGCCACCAATTATCTACTATCCATAACAACTAACAGGTAGGAGGTTACAAACTTTCAACTTAAAAAATTGAGATAAACCATGAATATATAACACTTGTTTTGTGTCAAACCCCCTATAAAATTATAACTAAAATTTTTAGATCCAACATAGAAATGAGTTCGTCTGATTATCTATACACTTGATACACTTGTGAAAATTGTAAAATGTTTGAAAAGTATTACTTAGTAATAATAGGCCATTATCTGCAAGTCAATATTTTCCCCTGCCCTTTTTTAATGTTGGATGGCAGGTTAAATTGAGCCAATGAATATATAAGGAGTTACTAAGTTTGTGACCGTGAATCCATTTTTACTCCTGGCTTCATACTCATTTTACGACTTTAAATTTGGATTTTTGTACAGATGATGCCCTGAATGTTTGTAAAGAATTATGGAGAGGAGCTAGCAGATTGTGTTTTCCTCCAGACTCCAAGTGGTGCTATTTGGCAAGTGGAACTGGAAAGAAGTAATGGCGCGGTTTGGCTACACAACGGTTGGCAGGAATTTGCGGCATACTACTCTTTATGTTTTGGGCACCTTTTAGTGTTTCAATATGAAGGAAATTCCCATTTTCTTGTGCTCATATTTGACACAACTGCTTCCGAGGTAGAATATCCTGTTAGCACCACCGAGGGTGAAGGATGTCATGTGCAAAAGATGCAAGAAAATGCAGACACGTCATTAAACAAGAGGATGAGAATGGAGCGCAGAGATGAACCTGACAACATTGTTAATCGAAGAAGTAATGTTTTCCTGTTTTAATCTACTAGCATTCAGCATGGGGATGCAGCCTATAATTATAAATTTAGAGGACCTAGACTATAATTTTCCCACCTCTAATGTGAACATTATTAACTTACATCAGATAATATTTGATTTATCAATCTTGTGTGATTTTCCAGCAAAAGATGTCAGTGGATTGCGGTTGGCAAGTGAAGCTGAAAAAGCTAGAGCACTTGCATCAGCTAAAGGTTTTTACTCTGAAAATCCTTTTGTCATGGTCAAAATGCATCCAACATATGTTAGTGGACGCGTAGTGGTAAGCTTTCCAACTTTTAGTAGAACAACCTCCCTTCTGGAAATAGTGTTACATTTTTGACTTTTTAAAGTCAGTCAATTAAGAATCGTAAACGTGATGTGGTTCATTTGATATTAGCCAAGATAATGGTAGGTATATATAGTAGAATATCTAAAAATATCATCAGAAATATTCCACTCCTTAATAAGTAAACTGTGCCTTTTATCCATTCTTCATACCTCCTCTTATTTCTTCTATTCATTCACTTTCCCTCGAATGTCTTCTTAGATTACCTCAAGTGCATAGAAAAAGGAAATTTGACATTTAATTTAGGACAGACCAAAATAGAAATCAGGACATTTATATTGGAATGGAGGGGTATGGTTTTGCAAATTTACTTAAAAAGTCAAAATAAATCTCTTTTTCTGCAACAAATGGAGTATACCATTAATTCCCCACTATCATAAATTATATTTGTTGATCTTTATCTCTCCCTACATCTTATTAATACTCCTTTTTCAAGGAGCAGTGTGTTACATGAATACAAGGTTTCTCTTATGATTAGCTCTTGGTCATTTCCTCCTAGAAATTAGAAGTCTTCTAATACTCATTTTTAATCTGGTTTCAGCAGTATGTATCAAGGACCTTTGTGGAGAGATATATAACCAAGGACCAGGCCTGCGTCATCCTTCAAGATACAGATGGAAGAACATGGCCGGCTAAGTGCACAGTCTATCAATGGTTAGCTATGTTCAGTTCTGGGTGGAATTCATTTGTACGAGACAATAATTTGGCTGTAGGTGATGTTTGCGTCTTTGAGCTGATTAATCGCACTAAAAATTTGCTCAAAGTTTTCATATTTCGAGCAGCACAAGGTATAATTAGTTGCTCTTCACTAAACAAGAGGATGAAAACCGAGCACACTGATCATGCACCTGACAACGCTATCAGTACCAACCATAATAGGTTGAATCCTAAAAATTTAGAAGAGGACCTAGATTTATGTGGTTCAGAGCACAGACATAGAGGCAAGGAAACCTTTTCTTTTCTCCCATTTGATTTTTACTCCTCTAATATAATGAAAACTAACATATATTGGTTACTTATTATTTTCTTTATCCTGTGGGATTTTCCAGCATATTGGATTAGTGGATTGCAGTTGGCAAATGAACCTGAGAAAGCTGGAGCACTTGTATCAGCTAAAACTTTCAACTCTGAAAACCCTTTCATGGTCAAAATGCTTCCATCTTATGTCGCTGGTAGACCTGACTTGGTAAGCTTTTCAACTTCAACATAATACCTGCCTTCCAAAAAGTAGTAATACATTTTAATGTGGTTTATTTGATTTTGATTAATACAATGGTGAATATTGTAGAATATCTAAAAACAACGAGTTATCAAAACTTTAAAGAATCATATAAATTTTAAATGTTAACATTTAACAAATTTACTTTGAAAAGTCGATATGAATTTCTTTTTCTGGGAGCAAGTGTGTTCCATGAATTCTTTGCTGTCATAAATTTTATGTATATAGTTTGTTTGTTATATTTTCCTTATCTTATGCTCCAACTTCTAAGGAGCATGCACTTAGGCTCATGAATACAATATATTTTATAAGAATACCCGATAGCTTGTATATGAAAGGTATTCTCTTTTGGTTATCACTTTGGCAAATTTCCTGTAGACTCATTTTTAGTTTGGCTTCGGCAGTATGTATCAAGGACCTTTGTGAAGAGATATATAACCGAGAACAGTGCTAGTGTTATCCTTCAAGATACAAATGGAAGAACATGGCCAGTTACATGCACGCTCTATTCTAAAAGTGCTGTGCTCAATTGTGGCTGGAAGTCATTTGCACAAGACAATGATTTGGCCGTAGGTGATGTTTGCGTCTTTGAGCTGATTAGTAACACTGAAAAGCTGCTCAAAGTTTCACTACTCCGAGATGCAAAAAATGCAAATAGCTAGTTTCTGGTATTGTAGTAGATGGCTAAAGAATAGTTCGCTTTGTGTTCAATGCATTGCTGTGTAGTTTATGGTATTGTAGTAGATGACTGAAGATGCATAGAAAGTAATTTTTTTTTAAATTATTACAAAATTTTACTATATTAATATAATACTTTTAACTAGAATTAAAATATAACAAATATAAAATACCTGAAAATATTTTGCCACAACACCGTCAAAATTTATGAGAGAGAAAATATTTCTAAAGTATTTTTCAAGACATACAAGTGTATACTCCTCCAATTATAATTTAATAATCGTTTTGTGACAATGTACATAGATTAAAATTAATAATAAATATTAGTATATAATTTATTATTTTTTTTAGTTAAAGTTGTGAACAATTAAGAGAGAGAAGAATTAAAAACAATTTTAATAAATTAAACCTCCTTGAAAAGATGAAAGAGATTAAGGATAATGTAAAAAAATAAGTGTTATATGCTTTTAGAAAACTACAAATAAAAATTATTTTAAAACAAATTTCTCATTATGATAAAACTATTAG
>JAUMHB010029012.1:0-22427 GCA_032359685.1 Pittosporum tobira | reverse complement strand
ATGCTTTACCGGCTTCAGGCTCTAAATAATCAAAGTTGTTTCGTCCAATCAAACGGTTCCCAGTCTTTCATGAAACTCCCAACAGCTTGCTTCTGTGAATCCACTGATTCATTCCTCCGGCGACCATGCATGTCTTCTGCCGGCATCTTTAGTATGCCCCTTAAGACATTAATGCCAAAGTTGCTTTGAAACTGAGTTTCATTATCAATGACATGGACAAATCCCTTGTTTAAGCCGAATTCCACGTGGAAATAAGGGAAGTCTTTGGGAATTGAGCCACGCAGCCCTTTTACACTTGTATCAATTAGCTTCTTGGCATTATGCTGGCTCCACTCATCTTCAGCTTCGTCAATTGCCTGCAAGCAAAGCCAGTTTTAGAAAGTCGTAGAGTTAAATAGTCAAAATAAGTATAAATAGTTCATAAGAGAACAAAAAAAATACAATCGCAATTTCATCAATCTAGGATAAGTCCTTAGCAAATCTGCAATTTAGATTTTAGGATCTTAAGATATCACCAAATTGACTTCAAAGGTCCAAATGAGACTCGAGACTCTTTTTTGTTGAAGAGTGCAACTATATTCACATTCATTCAATAATGATTGGTAAGCGAATCAACATGTTGTAACTCTTTCACACTCTAATTTAAGCCCTGATAGTTTCAGTATCTTATTCAAAACAGATTTCCAACATAGGATATGCGTAAAACAAGTCATATGCTTCCCTTCAGTATTCCAGCAGAATACATGGTTCAAGAATAGAGACCATTGTAATAAATTTAAAAATGAGATTATGTACGAAATCACAAACCTTTTTGAAGTATAGAGGAGCCTGTTTTGCAACATCTTGGGGCAAAGGAATGCATTCAACCAAACAATGACGACGTTGTTTCGCCAACCCCATCACCGTTTCAATGAACACTACATCCTTCTCTTGCTTTGCAAACATCATAATCAGGCATTTCTTAAAATTGCGGATTTCATCCCACACATTATTGTCAACATTTCTTGTGGCTGCTTCATGCTGCTCAAGCATAAAAATATTTCTTAGTGAACAACAATAACAAACAAATATTATAATATTAACACTAATTGTAAAGTTAATTAGAAAATTAGTAAAATATGATAAAGGTGAGGATGAGAATGATCTGACACCCAAGAGGTGCAAGATTCATCTCAGCACTGGGACGTGCATGAAGGGTTACTGCCAATAACCTTCACAATGTTCTTTGGTATGGCAGAAGCTAAGGAAATAAAATGGGAACAAAACTAAAGCTCTTTTGGAATTTGGGAAACTTGAGGGAAAATGATGGAAAAATGTAAAGGAAATTAGATTTTACAATTTATTTTCCTTAACATCATTTAAACCATAGTATAGAAAAATTTAATTCATATTACTAAAATAATTTTTTTATTTTTTTAAAGTGAATGAACTATGTCCAACTCACCTGCAAAGGCAATATGCAGCAATGGCCGGGAGCAACTGGCTGCCACTGTGGCAACATCAGATAGGTGAAGTTGGCAATTGCAACAACAAGATGTCTTGGCCTTTTGGGATTCTCAAAACAAAATTGGCAGCGCTCTTGTTGAGTTAAGATGCGCTTTCCTAAATCAGATTTTTCTCCAGACTTACGATCATTGTTGCCTCCTTTCCTTGAGCCTTTCCTCCTCGGACCTTCGTCATAATCATACTCATCATCTGCCTGCCCTGATATGCTATACTTTTTGTTTTGCATTATTTTCTGAGCTAGATGAATGTCAGCATCTTCTTCTTTCTTCTTTTCCCGAGCAGCAATGTCATGCCTGATATACCTACAAAATTAAATAACAGAACCAGATGACTTTTAGGCAGAGTTACCAGACAAGATGCTGAATGTCAAAGACAAGGGGACTACCATATGTAGATTTTTCTTGTTGTTGATAAATGACTAACATATGTAAACATACATACATATTATATACTCCCTCCATCCCAATTTATATGACAAACTTTCATTTTTGCAATGTCCCAAAATGATGACAAATTTACATTGTAGGCCATTAGTGGAAAGTGTAAAATACAATTTTATCCTTCTCTTAAATGCACCTAACAACTAAAGTATTCATATTTTATTTCACTTTCACATAACGCAATACAAATACTCTACTCTTAACTTAAATTTGAATATTATACTTCATACTTAGTTTAGAACAACAGAATTTTTAATGCTTGAAGTGGCATTTTATCATACCACGTGCCACTCAAAATTTTGTCACTTAAATCGGGACGGAGGGAGTATACATGCTGTATATATTATGGCCGTATAAGGATCTCTCACCAATATATAAGTGCAACTATAATACAAGCCAGCAACATATTTCATACAATAATGTGACTTTAAATCCCTTGATTTATCCACCGAGAGTTGATAATAATTTAACAAGAAAAATAGTGATGAAAATGGATACAAAAACTAGGATACAAATGATGTGGCTGGTTGTGATTGGTTGTAACTTAATAACGGTAGTCCCACCCATGTATTGCCATTTGCCAAACATCAACTAATTAATTTTGACACAGCTTTTTGTATCCTATTTTTTGTATCCATCGCTTGTCACCGTAGCACTCTCTCATATTTTAATGGCACATTCATTAATTGTCTTGATTTTGGGTAGGAGAGTCACAGTATCAAATCTCCTATAAACAGACTCTGCAACACAATTTTCCATGTTACATAAGGTTGGATTTTGAAGAAAATATTTAAAGATATTGTTTTCAGAGTGCTCTATAGCCAACCTTGGCCAAGGCTTGTCACATATTCCCATCCCCTATACATAATTATCAAATAGGGGCAAAAAGAAAATCGCCAACATTTTGTGGAACAGCAAGGAGGGAAATTAATCCTGCACATCCAAGCTGTACACTTTCCAAACAGCGTCGAATACTATTAGACAATATAATCCAGCAACTTGTTGCCGGTTAAGGACATGCAAAATCAATAAATGCCAGATGCAGAAGTACCTGCTTGTGTTTCTGTCCTCTTGTGGTATGCTTGCACCTTCTTGAGTACTGCTATTTGCTTTCATTTTCTCAGCTCTTTTCTGATAAAGACATATGAAATGAAATAGTAATCAATAACGTATGCAAAACCTTAGGCACTTAGAACTTTCACATATATAGTAAGTAGTCTTGTATTTAACATTTGTTGTTCCAATGATTTAGTGTGAAAATATTGAATAAGGGATACCTGTGGCCTCTAAACCCCAAATCCCAGTAAACAAAATGAGAGGCAGACACTGATACACAAAACAAAATAAGAGAGCAAACAATATGATAGTCCCTCCGTGTTCCACAAAGAGGGTCCCTTCTGCAAAATTTCCGAATATGAAAGAAGAAAAAAAAAAAACAACAACTTCTTTTCATGTTCACCCCTTATTTACTTTAGTGGTGACGCACTGATAATGTAATTGCAAAGAGGAACATGAAGTCATTTCAATTGTACTATAAAAGGAACTCCTTTTTGGAACCAAAACTTTTGACAAATAGGACTTTTTTGTGGAACAGATTAAAACTCGGGAGAAGATGAGAGTACGAGAATATAGTTCCAAAGGAAAAGTAGGATGTACATATGGGGGACAAAAACAACAATGATGCATAAGCAGAGTATTTACGCACCAGAAGTTTGTCGGCCTCTTCATGCTTTCCTTTCATACGAAGCTGCAAAACTTTAGCAGCTATTTGGTTTGCACTCATCGCAGGTTCAAGAACTGCATCATCTTCATTTAGTTTCTCTGCTTCTAATGAATTCATGTCCGGTTCCACTTTTCTCTCACCCTTTGCATGTGAACCAAGAGATGCTCCAGAATCATTCTGACGTTGTCGGGTTACTTCAGACATGAAGCTTCCATCATTAGAAAACTTATTTAGGCTTGACAGTGTCGAAGAAATAAGGCCAGCATCTACAGTGGACATAGATTGATTTTTCCGTTTCCCCCATGATAATGAATCGTGATGTCTAGGCACTCTCATGTTGGGATTACGGGCAGTTAAATCCTGCAGGTTTTTCCAGTTTCACAATCAATAAACATAAAAAATAGCAAAGGAATAACAGTATAAATCATGCAGCGACAACTACAGCTGAATCTCTGATCAAGATAAAACTTAGGATTATTACTGCTCATGATTCGGATGAAAATTAAACGATTTACTTAATAATATCAGTCTACTAATCAGATCGTTATGTTAAGGAGTTTATACATCTTACAACATGAATCTCATGCTACCATTTTCAATAACTCAATAATAATAATAGTAGAAACTAACATCCAAGTACCTTTTTAGTAGCCCTTTCACTTCGAGTGTTTGTGACTGTTTGTTTTTCATCTGCAGGCCCCCTTTGTCTACTTCTTATAGCATTTAGATGAGCGTGAGATGCAGCAGCAGTACGCGATGACACAGAAACTGCCAGTTGACCCAGGGAACCCCATCGCTCTTCAACCACCTGTAAAGTTTTAGACCATTTGGTATTAATTTAATAAATGTTGAGTAATGCTGGCTTAAATAGAAAGCTTTAGTGCATGTTTGGTAGTAACGTTGAGATATTATGACACTCAAACGCAATAAAAGGTCATGTTTGAAGTTGGATTTAAGCTACAAACCGCGGTTTGGTGAGTTTACACCTCTGCTACCAAACAAGCCCTTAGTAACATACCTCATCAAGCTTGCGTCCTTCTCGAGCTGCTTGCTCTTTAGCGCGCTTCAGAGCTTTCAGTCTCCAGCTTGCACCTCCATCCCCTATAACGGAAGAAGATAAAAGACGGTCCCCTCCAGCTTTTGTTCTATCTGTCTCTTCTGGATAACCACTGCCATTATCCTTCAAATAAGGATTTAATTCTCTAGGATTTTCTTTCTTCGTCTGATGGGAAAAGAAAGAGGTAGACAAATTTGAGTATTCAGACTAACATCACAGCATCTTCTTAGATAGACACAAAAGATAGGACAAAAAGCATGTGTTGCTCATGATCCATCCGAACAGAGACTTATTTAAAGAATTCAGCGGAAACCAGAGCAACATGTTCTGCTAGTAGCCATCCAGAGTAAATTAAGATTTTTAAGAGAATGCTTTATATTGATCCATCCAGAATCATAATTCTAGTGGCATATGAATAAAGCCTAGAACAGAAGTAGAAAGTAACATACAACAATATTACTGTAATTTTAAACCGTCATCAAGAAAATGGTGAAACAGTGAAATCCCAGTGAGATTTATTTTACTAAACTATAGCCAATAAAATGTTATTTGAACTCAGTATTAAAACATGATCAACAGATTATATTGTTTCCGAACACAAGGCTCAAGTAATTGCATTGCGCCAACAAAATTACTTTGAGAACCAATCAGCAGCACAGATAAACAGTCTAAGCATGCACGCCAGATTTTCTGGTACATGATTCATTAAAAGATCTAAAATTGAAGTTCTCATTCTCCAAGTAGACCTAGCCTAAAAGTTGCCTAGGTATCAAACGAGAATTACACCATTTTTGAATTATGAGTGTTCCCAGTGACAGCTAAAATAGCAATAATACAACAAGATACCTGTAATCTATGCCATATCTAAACCAATTAGAAGTAGATGCCAAATAAATTCTATATTTATCTACTTCCCAGAAAGGTACATACATTAAAAAAAATAAAAAGAAATAATTAAAAAGACAAACTTTAAAATTTCAAATATAAGAAAAGAACAGCAGAAATTATTTTACCAAACCAGTCGGATAACAGAACATGAATAACTAATCATTTCTAGCTCTATCAAAACATAAAATCGATACGTAAAGTGAATTTAACATAAAACTGATATGCATAAATGAATTGACAATAATTATATCAAGCACATACCTCCTCAATCGGAGCTTCCTCTGGTAGATGGTCAGAAGTTGTTTCGGGCTTCTTTTCCACGTCATCTTTTGGTCTTAGCATCCAATCTAACCCCATCTCTTTCCTCACAATATCATTATCCTTTCCTAAAGGAGATGTTTCATCATTATCTCTAGTTTCATCTTCCACGATATCTGCATGTATTTTCTTTTCTCTTTCTCTTTTCTTAATTTTCTTTTTATTCTCATTAGAAACACTTACACTTCCACTTTCATCTGAAGATGAAGATAGGTCATCATCTGAAGCATACCACTTCTTCCTTCTAGACCTTTTCTTTATCCTTGTTAAGTCTTCATCGTCTGAGCTACCACACCGAGACCTCTCCTTCCTTCTGTCTTTTTGCTTCCTACTACTTGATTTCCTCCTCCCATTTGCGAAATCATCAGAATCATCTTTTGTAACCTATCAAAAGTATTCCAAATTGACAAAAAAGTCATAATTCCTCTGAAGCCACTAGGCAATATTAAATAAACATATACAACCAAAATTGAAATAATTTAGCTTTAAGAGAACAAAGCTTTACTTTGTCAACTTTATCGCGGGGTATGAACTTCAAGCCTGATAGCATATTTTATTCTACTTTGTCCCGACTGAAAAGTACAGCACCGTAGACTTAAAAAGTTCCCTGAATGGCCAGAAATAAAAACGGATGAATTAACAGCTTAAAAGATGATCACATAACAATCGAACCACAAGAGTATAAACTGGATAGTAATCGCATAAAAGAGTATTATAAACTGCGTATTAACTCAATATATCAGATGCTTAACGGAGGGTTTCTGGTCAAATCTCGCCTACATAGGAAGTTCAAATAAACTATATTATCAGTTTTAAGCCAGTCCATAGTGAGAGGAACTGCATAGAGATGGACCAATATAAATCGACCTGAACTATGTGAGATGCACCACTAAAAGGGATTTTGTCAGCATTTAAATTAATGCAAAACGAACAGCAGCAACTAGCTACAACTTATACTTTCACTGATGGAAAAACAAATAAATCATACTCCCTCCATTCCAAATTAGAGATAAATTGAGTCAATTTGCGAAATCCTAGAATTCAAAAAAACAATTCGAATACACAGAATTTTAGCACAAACAATTATATTTATCGTACTACTGATTACAGTATTTGTTGCTTTCAACCCTAAAGAATTCATATCAATTTTGAATATTAGAATTTCACAAATTGTCTCGATCTATCTCTAATTTAATCTTCGAACGGAGGGAGTACATCTTACAACGCACAACTTACCAAAATTAGTACGATTAATCAGTCTTTAAAAAAAACAAATGAGTCTAGGCTCTGACTCGATGAATCAATATCAAAATCTCAGCAAGCATTCATAAGTGAGACGATTGGAGCTCAATGTTTGCACAATCAATCAGTTAAAGCCTAACGAACGAAAATTCAAGTAAATAAAAGGGGTTGAACCCATAAAAAAAAAGGGTAAGCGTTTACCTGTTGTTACCGATAGCTCGCCGCTCGCTTCTCCTCTCTCTCTCTGTTCCTCGTTTGCGTATTGGGAGTAGAAACAAAATCGGCAAAAGGAACTCGGGAAGGCATCGATACCGTGGGTTTATTGAGAGAAGAGAAACAAAGAAAAAGGTAAACAAATCATCGTAAATTAAATTTTAAATTTTTATTAAAATTGAATTTCAATTATAAATGTATTTTTTTTAATTTAATTTATGAAACATAAATTTTTTTTATTGAGTTTAAGTTTATAATTCTCAAATGTCATTATTAAACACGCACTATATCTCATAAAATAAATATTTTTAATAAAATATTATTTTATAAGAATATTATGTTATATGATTAATATTTTTGAACAAAATAATAACATTGAGGTCATAACCTAGTTAACACTAAGACCTTAATATTTTTCACATATTTGACATATGAGGTTTGATTCCATCCCCTCAAAATAATAATAATAATCATTTTTATTAAAAATACATAATTAAATAAAATCATTTTATTAAAAATATTATTCCTACAAGATGTATCACTTAGCAAATATAAATTGATCCCATTGAAATTAATTTTTTTTATATATATATTTAGTATTAAATCAAACGAATTAGAAAATAAGAATTTGGGAGATTTGATTAATTAAATTAAAAAGTAAGTAAATAATATAGAAACTAATAATATAAGATCAATTGATTTAGTAATCCGAATCTTAAATATCGTTATCAAAATAGGATCGGATATTGATCAAAGAGAGCACTGGTTCAATGATTTTTTACTAATTTAATCGGTTTAACATGTGATTAAATTGATTAAATTATTTTTAATATTTTAAAATAATTAAATACAATATATAATATAATATAATAACAAATTATAATGTTACAATGAACTATGGCCAAACAGCTCTCACAATCTCACTCCGAAGTCCGAACCAAATAAACAGGGGAATACAAAATAGACGCTTCCCAACTTTTACTCAGATTCAGATCTCTACCAATTCATCCCTTACCATCACACGTCCTCTCTCTCATCACAAAAGTCAACATTTTCATCTTCTTGTTGTTGTTGGAGGAGTTAAGAGACACCACTTGAAAGCAGTAGCACCGCCATCTTATTGTGATGCAACTCTACATTCTCTTTCTCATCGCCAAATTTGTAATTTGAAGGTTTTTTGAAACCAAAAATTGCAGATACATCTTGTTTAAGTGAGATTTTGCAGAATTGGAGCTGATTTATGGTTTTAACAGATGAAAAAGTCATCAATTTTATTTTTTTTGAGACTATGCAGGAACAAACGGTTCATCAGAATTCAGTTGGTTTACGATATTCACAAAAAACCGTCTGATTCAAGCGATTTGCTCCGGTTTTATTGCATATGCGGTATTTATGAAGGATCGAACCAGTTGAGAGTTTGATTTCCAGTTCAACCAGTTCAACCGGCCGGTCCATTCAGATTTTAATAATTATAACTATTATAACTATGATCCTAAATTAATTGAACGGAGGTAATACTATTAAAAAAAAATTTAAAAAAAAAAAAGTGAAAATGTAGACTAGACACAGTTGACAGGCCACTAAACTAAGGCTTTTTTTTTTTTTTTTTGGGGTACAGTTTTTTTCTTTTTTTTTAAATTTTTTTTGAGGTACAGAGCCACTAAACCCAAACCTAATTAACTGTATACGATTACAAACCCCAAACCGCCTGTCAACAAGAAATAACTAAAGCCCTATGCAAAGCCTGGCCCAACTATTTCAGTTAAGAAACCAACAAAGCAAAACAGAAAGTCGGAGAGAGGTGGCGTTAAGCAACAGGTCCACTTCGTCAACCTTTTTTTTTTTTTTTTACATAAAACACCAAAAAATGGAATCTTATCAATTTTCTTTCTTCTTTTTTGACAAGCAATCTTACTTAAATTATTGGAGTATGGTACATGTACTCCATCACAGTGGAGCTAAAGCTTTCACACGCTCCTCATTCTCCCAATTAATTCCACCAACGGAAACGATGGCCCCAACCGGGATTTACTTGGCGACTCTCATATTTCTCGCGGCTATCTCCTTGTTCCATTTACAGGTCCATTCTCCCCCCCGCTTTTAGGTTGATTGATTTGGGTGTTTTAACCCGACGATTGTGATGTTGAGTTTATTGTTCGAATCCGTGTTCTGAGTCATACACATCTGCTAGATTAAATTGTTCGCATCATCTTTGTGATTACAGTGATTTTAAATGTTTAATGATGGATCAAGATCATATTTGGGATTTTCAACGCTGTTAAAAATGAAAAATCGAAAAAAGATAGGGGCGTTGGCCTAAGCTAAGTCTACTGCAACCATCTAGGGAAGGCTTTAAAGATTTACCATGCTTGAAATGAATTTCTTGTAGTTTATAAGATTTTCTTTTAATTTATTTTTTAACCTAAAATTTAAAATCTTTACATCTCTTTATATTTTATACAGTATTATATCTGTTTGGTACAACTTATTTTAGAACAATTTAAAACTTATTTTATAATTAAAATAAGCTATAAGCTGGAAAAAAAATTATCTATTAATCAACTTTTTCAAATAAATTGACAATATAGATTATATTTAACTTATAATTTTTTTTAAATTAATAAAAATAATTAATTTTAAGATAATTGACTTTTGAAAATAATCTATAATCGATTTTAATAAACTGAAACAAACAGGCCAATAATAGAAAAATAAATAAGACTCTGTAGGGGATCTGGGTGCTAAGCCTGGCCCCCTCCAACACAAAGGTCACTAGAGATTTTTAGAAGATCGACTTTTATAGTTTTTATTATGTTTATATATACTCTCTCCCTCATTAAAATTATAACACTTATCTTTTCTATACGTTTCAAAAAAAATTATAACTTTTTCCTTCTTAGTAAACTTAAGATTGTAAAATATCTATTTTACCTTTCTTATAAAATTACTTCCTCCATCCCAAATTGTTTGCAACTTCAAGAAATTTGTTGCTTGGATCCAGAGTTCCATTTTTGCCCTTACTTCCTTATCATTGTTTCATTGGATAACTACAAAGTACTCCCGCCAGAGTAGTGTACTGTACTTCATTTTCTTCTCAAGATAGTAGTACTTCAACAATAGAACTTCAAACTTGTCCATTACTCCCGCCAGTTCACTAAGCTTATTTTCCCGTTGGGTTGTTCTTCCTTTATTTCTGTCATTTTGAACTACTCCAAGCATCCGTATCCATGCTCCCAATTGGTATCAAAGCTCCAAAGGATTCTCCCCTTTCTATTTTGAAGTACTGTATTGTCTACTCATCCTAAAGTCTTTTTATTTAATTAAAAGTCCATATTTTTGTCTTAAAATTTTGCAATTATTATGTTTTAGATTTAGATTAACTAGGAGATTTACATTAAGTAGGAGTATTAGTGATAAGGATTAAGTAGGAGTATTGCTAAGAAACAGAGTCTAGAGACCAAAAAAACTCAAACTTGTCCGTAATTTGTCTTCCACATATGTAAGAAACTTGGTTCAAAAAGAGAATGCTTACCCAGGCATTGGTTCAAATTTTTTCTTATTTTGATCAGTTTTTTATAGAAATGGATTTCTATCAATCCAAAAAGCCCCAAAAAGTTTTACTTTCCTCCGCTCAGAATCTGTAATAGAGAAGAATCTGTTATTCAACGATGTGTGTAGAAAAAATGAGCAAATTTATGCAGAGATGGAGTATAGGTACTTAATAATAATAGTAATATTCAAAAAAAAAAACGATTAGATAGGAGAATACCAGATAAATTGCAAACATTTTCAAACTTGGTTTTGTTTGAATTGGAGATCTCAGATTTTGGTAGAGAATAGAGAGTGGTTGCTTCATACGATTAGAAGAAGAAAGAGGGGATGAACAGGAACGGTTAAAGCATAATTCCAAAAAGAGGATGTACCGATGGTGCCATAGTTTCCAAAAAGAGGATGTATTGGTGCCATAGTTATTATAACCGGATTGGACATTGAACCGGCCGAGGCACCGGTTCATTGGTTCAACCGGTTTAGCTGAATTTGCAATTTTAAATAATAAAAAATATATTTTATATGTTAAAATTAATAATAACACTATAAAATCACATATTCTAACTATAATATAAACTCGTACCAAAAAAAGAAAAAAGAAAAAAACATATAAAATAATCATAATAAAACTTAAACATCATACAAAATAACCACCATATAATTTTGAAAGGTTAAATGTTCTTAGTAATACTAAACTTAACGGAAATTTTCTTAATTATACAAAATCGAGCTAGTGTATCAAATTATCGTTCGATTTTGCAGTTTATCTAAATATTGTCAGATATTGTCCGGTTCTAAACAGTATAATTGCTTATCCGATGAAATAACCATATCATGCCAGCTTGATGCCTTGTTCAAGGTCCAACCGGTCGGTACGGTACGGTTTTTATAACTATGGATGGTACACGTGTTCTGAAGCAAAAAGAAGACGTCCAAAAAATAGGTGGGTCCATATGTTAGAAAAATACTATCTCCGTCCTATTAAAATTGCAACACTTATCTTTTTTGTACGTCAAAAAAAAATTACAACCTTTCCCTTTTTAGTAAACTTAAGATTATAAAATGCCTATTTTATCATTCTTATAAAATTATTTTTCTAACATATGAGCCTACCTATTTTTTGGACGTTTTCTTTTTTGTTTCAGAACACGTGCATCATCAGTACATTCTCTTTTTGGAATTATGTTTCAACCTTTCCTGTTCATCCTCTCTTTTTTCTTGTAATCGTATGAAGCAACCACTCTCTAATCTCTACCAAAATATGGGATCTCCAATCCAAACAAAACCAAGTTTGCAAATGTTTGCAATTCTCTAATCTAATCGTTTGTTATTTTAAATATTGTTATTATTGCTAAGCATCTATACTCCATCTCTGAATAAATTTGCTCATCTTTTCTACATAACTCGTTGAATGATATATTCTTCTCTATCACAGATTCTGAGCATAGGAAAGTAAATTTTTTTGGGCTTTTTGGATTTATAGAAAACCATTCCTATAAAAAACTGATCAAAATAAGAAAATACTAATATGAAAAAAAAAAATTGAACCAGTGCCCGACTAAGCATTTTATTCTTGAACCAAGTTTCTTACATATGTGAAAGACAAATTACGGACAAATTTGAGTTTTTTTTGGTCTCTGAACTCTGTTTCTTTGCAATACTCAGAGTTAACCCACCCTTATAACTAATACTCCTACTTAATGTAAATCTCCTAGTTAATCTAAATTTAAAACATAATAATTACAAAATTTTAGGACAAAAATATAGACTTTAAATTAAATAGAAAGACTTTAGGATGGGTAGAGAATACAATACTTTGAAATAGAGAGGAGAGAAACCTTTGGAGCTTTGATACTAATCGGAACATAGACTCTTTGCCTCTCTTTTTATTCTGTAGACTAAAGCATGGATACGGATGCTAGGTGTAGTTCAAAATTACAGAAATAAAGGAAGAACAACCCAGTGGGAAAATAAGCTTAGTAAACTGGCAAGAGTAATGGACGAGTTTGAATTTCTATTTTTGAACGGCTACTATCCTCTGTAGTTTTGAGCAGGAAATGAAGTACAGTACACTACTCTGGCGGGAGTACTTTGTAGTTATCCAATGATAAGGAATTAAGGGCAAAAATGGAACTCTGGATCCAAGAAACAAATTTCTTGAACTCCTTAAAAAGTCAGAGTGTTGCAAGCAATTTGGGACAGAGGGAGTATCTGTGTGTGTGTGTAGTTTGACCTTTTTTGATTCAAAAGGTTTTTCCTTTCTCTACTTTTCATATTGGTTTCCTTTTCTTTCGTTTCATACATGGATCCAAAGGGAACTTCCAATGAAACAATTGTTTTTGAACATTTTTAGCTATTAACGACTTATTCGTGAGCAAATTGAATCAAATCTAAATATCAAGAAGCAAATCGATAGAGCAATATGAAAGGACAAACTCCGATAGGATTATTTTTGTTTTTTTGATAAGTCAAACTTTATTAGGATCATTTTGAGAAAATGGAATTAAAAACTGGAAAATGAGTAACAACCTGTTGGCCCTTGGCAGGAAGTATATAGTTTTAATATAGCATGTTGAAATGCAAATCATATTCATTCTCTTGTATTTGTTTGACATCCCCCATTTGAGTAACCAATCCAGCAGGTTCGGTATCAAGATACCGATAGAATTTAGTACACCAGCAAGGCAGCCATCGTTGTTGCATAGCACAAATTTGCACTACTATTGCAACGCCATGAAGATGATTAATAATCTATAATATTACAGAAGCAGCAGCTTATAAGAGAAAATCAAGAAAATAAGATTCTTATCCTACGTGTCTAAATATGCAAGGATGCATGTGTAATCTACTTTGTAAAAAGTGCCATATAACATGCCAAGCTGTGGCATTTGAGTAGATGAAATGCCATATCTAAGATCCTATTTATCTGATACTCATCAAAAATTTAAATAATAAAAATTTAACTCAGGTGCTGCCTTTGTAAGATAAAATTGATATGTCTAAAACCATAAATAAATAATACCCTTTCCCTTGCTATATCTCTAAGCAATCTAAACTGAAATTTACTGGACTAATTAACTTTTATTAAATGCAGGTTGTTGCATTGGAGCCAGAGCCACTGCGAAAATTGGAATCTGACATTCTTCAGGTACTGTCTTGCACTTGCTTGCATAAATTGACTATATTCTTCATTATAGACAGCTGAGTATCACATTAAAGGACTCTGGTTGTCAATCTGTCGATGCAGGAATCAATTGTTAAATCAGTTAACAGAAATCCCAAAGCTGGATGGAAAGCATCCATGAATCCTCGATTTTCTAATTACACTGTGAGTTTCCAACTTGTTTGACGATAATTTGCTAAATCTCTCCATTTATTTCATAAATACGGGTTGATATTAGTTGCTTTCTATGCCTGATTGTTGCCAAGTTCTCCACTTTTTCCCTTTGTTGGTAAATAAATGCTCTGGTTCCGATCCCCATTTGTGTAACTTGCCCTTCTAACGTAGATTTGGTTCACAGGTTGCGCAATTTAAGCGTCTCCTTGGAGTCAAACCAACACCACTGGGAGACCTACAGAGCACTCCCGTTATGGTTCATTCAGAAAGTCTGAAGTTACCCAAGCAGTTTGATTCAAGAAATGCTTGGCCCAAATGTAGCACCATAGGGGATATTCTCGGTCAGTTACTTCCCTTGTATCTGTGAATTTATTATGTAATTCTTTCATCCAATAGGTGCTAATTCTTTTTCTTTCTCCTTGTCTTTGACTCGAATGTTTTCCACACCAAAAAAGATCAGGTGACTTCATATCTCATTTATCTCACAGCTGTAAGCCTATAATACTTCTCATCATGAAATATCTAATCGATAAATTCTTGATCAGGGACACTGTGGATCTTGTTGGGCTTTTGCTGCAGTGGAATCACTATCTGATCGATTTTGCATCCATTTCAACATAGTGAGTCGGTCACTTATAAATTTCATGGGGAAAAATAAACTTGGGTGTGTTCTATTTTCGAGTTGACCAACATATGACATCCACATTTTTTGTTACAGAGCATAGCTCTATCTGTTAATGATCTCTTAGCATGTTGTGGGATCCTGTGTGGGGAGGGTTGTGATGGTGGTTATCCTATTGCTGCGTGGAGATACTTTAAACGCTCTGGTGTTGTAACTGCCGAGGTAAAATGTTTGACTTTTCATAAAATCTTGACTTTATGTTCCTGAAGTTCAGATTGCGCAAGATTCTTGAATACAAAATTAATATTCTCATGGCAGTGTGACCCGTATTTCGATCAAACTGGATGTTCCCACCCTGGTTGTGAGCCAGCATATCCCACACCAAAGTGTGAGAGGAAGTGCAAGTCTGGGAATCTGCTTTGGAAGCAATCAAAACATTTCAGTGTCAACGCCTATAAAGTCCATAAAGATCCCAATAATATCATGGCGGAAGTTTATAAGAATGGACCTGTTGAGGTCTCTTTCACTGTATATGAGGTAAAGCTAATAACTTCTGCATCTTAAATCCATTTTCTTGACATCCCCCATTAAAAAAAAAAACTCTCTCATCACAAATGCGCACAAACAAAAACAAGAAACAAACAACACAAAAAAAAATTACTACAAATGTGATGCAAGTAAGAAATATGTATACCTACTTATCAAAAAAAAAAAAAAAGGTAAGAAATATGTATATCACCCTTGTGGAAGGAAGAACTCAGAGAAAAGAATCATTTCTCTTCCTTTCTTTTTTCTTTCCCTTGTTGTCATTGAATTTCAAAGAAAATGTACAAACTGTAAAATGAGGATTCCATGAGTTGCCAGAATAAAGGAGCTTGTCATGTAGATTTATGCTGAAAACAAAAGGAGTTCCATAGCTACAGTATTGAGTCTTGAAGTGTAAGAAGTAATATATGAAATCATTTCATCAGTCTGAAAGTTGATGCTAGGGGTCATCTCAAATATTGATAGCTTGACTCTGGTTTGTTTGGTATAGAAATAATGTTGTTGCATAAAAATTGTAATAAACCCCCCTTTCCCAAAATATAAGAGCACGATTGACTTTTGATGTTGATTTTGAACATTTTCAAATTCAAGTTCACATGAGTCCATTGGAGTTTTGGAAAAATTGTTTTTTGCAACTAATGGCATTTCAAATTATTCAAGATTTTCATAATTATAGTGACTCCAATCAAATAAATTCATGTAATTTTAAATTTAAAAATGCTAAAAGTCAATAATGATCTTATATATTGTGATCGAGGGAGTATTTATTTGTTAGTCCACGGGCGCTTGAGAGAACCATGTTGAAAGAAAATGTATGGATTAGAAGGGGGAACTATAGCACAGCACAGGACAAGGACACGAGTTCAATGGAATCAAATTGTAGAACAACTCAATGAAGGAAATTTTTATATATTCCATTTACCTATTAAGCAAGTACTATTATATATTTCAGTGGAAATAAACAAATTGTGTAGGTCAAATATGAATGTATGGTGATTTATTATTAGGCCCCACTTGAATCCATAGTATTCTGGTGGATCTTCCTATTTTACTTTGCCTTATTATGTAAGAGGATATGTTTCCAACCCACCTTCCCTACAATACATTACAAGTTCTGGGCTCCTTAGTTAATTGATCTTTTATTTATGTTTTATTGTTTGGGGTTCCTTGTATTGACTATTGTTGGGTTCTTTAATTTGTTGACACAGGATTTTGCTCATTACAAGTCGGGAGTTTATAAGCACATTACAGGCGATGAAATGGGAGGTCATGCTGTAAAGCTAATTGGATGGGGAACTTCTGATGAGGGCGAGGACTACTGGGTATGTAGATTGTCTCAGAGTATTATAGCTTCTTGATTTCAATTAGAAATTCATATTTAATAGTGTAACATCATTATCTCCTACTTTCTGCAGCTTCTTGCAAATCAGTGGAATAAAGGCTGGGGTGATGTAAGTTCCTTTGCTTCTACATTTCTCCTTCTGGCTCAATCAAGCTCAATACAAAAAACAGAACTTTGTTCAAGTGTTAACTCATTCCCTAACGGAAGATGTACAAGGATCAAATCCCGTCAGGGACACAAACAGAATTATTATATAACTCCATAAATGACCCCTCTTCAATAGCTCTTAAAGTCAATTCTTGTAGGGTTGAGATTAGGTTTTATGTTCCTCTCACTAACCATAATAATTTAAAAATAAAAAAATATTAAAAGAAAAAGTTCAATGGAAAGTGAACCTTTATTGAATCGTTGAATATTTTGGACTACAGGACGGATACTTCAAGATCATAAGAGGAACTAATGAGTGTGGATTAGAAGAGGATGTAGTTGCAGGACTACCGTCAGAGAAAAACTTGATCAAAGAGTTCGCTAGTGTAAAAGATGTTTTTCTTGATGCCTCAGTTTAAGAATAAATGTGGGTACTTGAAAGGTGCTGCCCCAAATATGGATTTCAGATTATATGAAACATGAACATCTCGTGTGTGTGAATCTGGGGTGAACATCCATTTGTTTCTGCTGTTATTATGTTCAATGTAATTTATAAATTATACCTCATATCGACCTTTCCCATGTTGTAACAATAATACCATGGTTTTAGATACTGTGGAGCTTATACTTAGTTGCCTGATCTTTCTCATGTTTGATGGCGGTCAAGCGGTCTGTTGGATTTGTTCTATAATAAGGAAAAACCTTTGTACATTGTTTTTCATAAGTTGATATTGCATGCTTGCTTTTTCTTGGCCAGAACCTCCCTCTGAAATCCTCTTTTTTACTTATCAAAGAAGATACTAAATTTTGGGAACTGAGACTTCCAGAAAAAAAAATGTTCTAGTTCAACAAATAGGTCTCATAATTTACTAGTATTTTGCTCGAGTAAATTGTGGAACTTATTTGTGGAATTAGCACATTTTTTCATGGAAATAGGAGTTTTATAAATTTTATTTTATGTGTACATGGTAGTTTGGCTTAATGTATATTACAAATGGATGAAATGTATAGAATTAATGAGATATTTTGATACATTTTTATTTGTCAAGCAATATTCTAAAAAATTTATGTACACCAACGATTAGGATAATAGGCCATCACGTAAGACTAATTAATTTTTGCTTATTTATAATTAATATTTGATTAAGACTATTTAAGTGTTATGTTTTCTATTTATTACTTATTGATTTTTAAAATAATAATTTCAAATAATATTAATATTTAATTATAATCATTTAAGCGTTAGATTCTCTATTTAATGCTTATCCATTCAAGTAGTATACTTTATTATTACTATATTTCTTGCCGCCTGCATCTTATGGGGCATCGATGTTTATAAACAGCTTGTGCTTTGAATTTCTGTCTCTTTGAGATTACTAAGGATATTGTTTCCATTATTTCTCGCGCAATTGCATCTCTCCAAAGAGAGCCTGCAAATTGGTGACACTCAACTGAAATCCTGACTTGGGGTAAGTTTGTTTTCCCAACGTTATCTTCATTGTTTGGCCATGCTTTCTCTTTGTATATGTATCCAACTCTTCCTACCAGTGAAGAATATTGCCATAAATTCAATAATACCATCTGTCGTTCTTCATAAAAGCAAACTGCTTATCCTAAATCCTAGCCCTTCAAACTGCGGGACAGACAAATGCCACTTTGCTTTATCTTGCATCTCGGAATCATCTGGGCCTGATTTAGAAACTGCTATTTCATATGGAAATTCTTCAAATCAATATGGACACTCTACTTCTTACCTTGTAGATTCATGTGGGTTGTCACCAGAAATAGCAATATTAGCTTCTGCAAAGGTAAACCTAAAATCCACAAAAAGAGCCGACTCTTTCTTGACCTTCCTCAGAGAGCATGGATTCAGCAAAACCCAAATTGCAAAGCTTGTTAGAAAACGCCCAGGGCTTCTTTTATCTAACCCTGAGAAAACCCTTCTGCCCAAATTCGAGTTTTTTTACTCGATTGGGGTTACAAGAAATGGTATTGCAAGAACCCTTTCAAAGGATCCAACCCTCTTGGTAAGAAGCTTAGAGAATCAAATATTACCTTGTTATAGTTTCCTCAAGAATGTACTTAAATCCGATGAAAAGATAGTGGCTGCTATGAGGCGCACTTCATGGATTTTTCTCGAGGATTATAACAAAAATCTTGCTCCAAATATCGGGTTTTTGAGGGAGCTTGAAGTGCCCGAATCATGTGTGACATTGTTATTGACACATTTCCCGGAAGCATTAATGCAAAAACACCAACAGTTTAAAGAAACAACTACTCAGGTCAAGGAAATGGGATTTGATCCTCGGAAGTCAATGTTTGTGTTGGCAGTACATGTTCTTTCTGGTAAGGGTAGTACATGGGATCGATGCTACGAGGTTTATACGAAGTGGGGTTGGTCCGAAGATGACATACTGTTAGCATTTAGAAAGCATCCTCAATCTATGATTTTGTCAGAGAAGAAAATCTCTAGGGCAATGGAGTTTCTGGTGAACGAAACGGGGCAGTCGTCTAGAGCGATTGCGAGGTGTCCATCGGTTCTTTTTTTCAGCTTGGAGAAGAGGATTATCCCCAGGTGCAGTGTTGTTCAAGCATTATCATTGAAGGGATTAATGAAGAAAGATGTGAGCTTGGGTACGTTCTTGCAGCTGACAGAGAAGCGATTCTTGGAGAAATTTGTGACGAAATATAAGGAGGAATTACCGCAATTATTGGGTGTCTATCAAGGAAAGGTGGATGCTTGGGAATTATGATTCCAATAAGAAGAAACGAAAATGGTGAGATTTTCTGAATCAAGTCTGCCTGCCATTCTCTAAATCTGTAGTTATACTCACTCAAGACATGCATATGAATTAAAAAAAAAAATCAATTATTATTTTTTTATTTGAATATAAAATAATTATAAAATATTAATATTGTCCTTGTGAAAATAATGAATTCTTATTGAAAAAAAAACTATTGGGAAGATGAAAGGTAACTAAATTAAGAGAAATCGTGCTTTTAGTTTCGCTATAAACATGGATTCGAAACTTTTGACTCTCTCATAATGTCACATTGTAATTATCATAAAATCTTAAAATATTTTATTACACGTGTCTGTCATATCAATTCGGAGATCAAAATGTTTAGCACATTTCTTTTGAAATATTATTCTTTTTGATTTTCAATTTTTTTTTTTTTTTTTTTTTTTGGGTTTTATTTTTATTTTTTTCTTATTCACTTCGTGTGCAATGGTTACAATCGATAGCAATTAGGAGAAGGGATTTCATATGATAACGAAATGACAAAATGTGGCAAGATTCCAAGCTTTTTTTATCATGTCTTTGCATTTTTTGGCTTTTGCAACTATTATCTTGTCATATTATTTTTTATTTTCTTTTACCATAAATGATCTCTTTAAGCAGATTCAATTCGCATGATTAAAATTTGTTTCGCCCGTGTAGGAAAGTTGCCACTAATGATATCTTGGTTTCTGTTAACGGAAAGGGTTAGCCTTTTTACATAACAAATCTTCTGTGGTACTAGTGGGATATTCAGGCTTCACAAGTGAAGACCAAGAAAAGAATGTGCGACACAGCCTCTGCAAGCCAGTTAGATATTTAGATTTAATCATAATTTAATTTATTTTATCCGATGGGCAAAAGAAATTTCATTAAATACTTCACGAAATATAAAAGTGACTACAAGTTTTTTTTTTTTTTAATTGTTATCACTAATCCCAACAATTAGTTGTCCCATAAGAGAAAAATAAGTTAAACTCACACACGCATACAATATTTTAAATTCTCTTTATATTTTCAAGACATCTACTGACACCGTCAGAGCTCGAACTTTTAACCTCTCCATTCTCGTACAAATTTTTCATAGCTACCGCATTTAACTTGTGGATCTGTTTGTGGTGAAAAGGAGCTAAAGATGGCAGGGAAGAGAAAAGGAGTACCACAACCCTACCAGTTCGGGCTTGGCTAATCCAAGAGAGATGACTAGGCGCTAACGTGGCGCATGAGGGAATCTAAACAAGGATTAGAGGATAAGATAATGTGTTAAAGAGGCAGATGAATGGGCTAGCACAGGGTGCAATTAAATGGGCTTGGAAGTTGGTGTAGGCCCTTGAAGAGTTGAGAGGGAGCTCGACAGACTTGGACATCATTTGAGCACTTTATTTAGGCATGTATGTACACGTATGGAGTCTTTCTGGTCCAGAATCACTTAAAATTTGTACGTGCAATGAAAGGAACACGTGAAATCTAATAGTCCGTTTGATAATTGTTTTTATTTTTTAATTTTTGTTTTTGCTATTAATTTTTTGAAAATAATAATAAAAAATATTGTTTGTCAATAATATCTGTTTCGAAAATAGTGGATGCAAAATCAACTATAGTAGTAAAAAAGTGAAAATACAAAAAAAATATTTCATCAATTTTAGCAACACGCGGAGCCATTACATGTAAATGAGATCCAACTATCAATTCCTACTAACAACAAAAAAAAATTACTTTTTTCATAAGTCAACATTCATTTATATTTTTTTACATTAAATAAAATTCAATATATATATATATATAAAGAGAGAGGGAGAGAGAGCCTTTATAATATACTCCCTTATTATGTAAGAGGATATGTTTCCAACCCACCTTCCCTACAATACATTACAAGTACTGGGCTCCTTAGTTAATTGATCTTTTATTTATGTTTTATTGTTTGGGGTTCCTTGTATTGACTATTGTTGGGTTCTTTAATTTGTTGACACAGGATTTTGCTCATTACAAGTCGGGAGTTTATAAGCACATTACAGGCGATGAAATGGGAGGTCATGCTGTAAAGCTAATTGGATGGGGAACTTCTGATGAGGGCGAGGACTACTGGGTATGTAGATTGTCTCAGAGTATTATAGCTTCTTGATTTCAATTAGAAATTCATATTTAATAGTGTAACATCATTGTCTCCTACTTTCTGCAGCTTCTTGCAAATCAGTGGAATAAAGGCTGGGGTGATGTAAGTTCCTTTGCTTCTACATCTCTCCTTCTGGCTCAATCAAGCTCAATACAAAAAACTGAACTTTGTTCAAGTGTTAACTCATTCCCTAACGGGAGATGTACAGGGATCAAATCCCGTCAGGGACACAAACAGAATTATTATATAACTCCATGAATGACCCCTCTTCAATAGCTCTTAAAGTCAATTCTTGTAAGGTTGAGATTAGGTTTTACGTTTTTCTCACCAACCATAATAATTTAAAAATAAAAAAATATTAAAAGAAAAAGTTCAATGGAAAGTGAACCTTTATTGAATGCTTGAATATTTTGGACTACAGGACGGATACTTCAAGATCATAAGAGGAACTAATGAGTGTGGATTAGAAGAGGATGTAGTTGCAGGACTACCGTCAGAGAAAAACTTGATCAAAGAGTTCGCTAGTGTAAAAATTTAAGTCTTTAGTACCTTACTTTAGCATAGTTATATTGTATATCGAAAGACTTTGCTATTTTGAATTAAA
>JAUMHB010028990.1:0-22432 GCA_032359685.1 Pittosporum tobira | reverse complement strand
AACGTTGACATTCTTTTTGTCGGAAACCAAATTTTATTTAGTACTTCAAAATATTAAAAAATACAGGGTTCTTACAAGCTGGATTAGTCGAGACAAATGAAAATTCCAGACACCAAAGAAAAAAAAAAAGAAAAAAAGAAAAGAATAAGACATATTGTAAGAAAGCGAGAGAAACATAATGATAATATGGAAATATATCAATAAAAACATTAATAAATAAACAAACTTATAGTGAAATTCTAATTATAGACATAGTTTTTTTTTTAAACATAATTACATAAATAGTTGAACGACCAAGATCATTTTGTCAATTATTGTGGAAATCGAATCATTATATGATTGATGTTTATGAGGTTTAGTGGTACCGGTGCACCACTCGTAAAAAAAAAAAAAAGTTTAGACTTCCAGAAATTCTCATATTAGTAGTGCTAAAAAATTTTGATCATGAATTTCGTTCCAAATAATTGATTGAAATTAATTAACGGTATCATTTGTGTGTTGATTATTTAACATAAAATCTCGAAGTAAATTTAAAACCCTAAACTGGAGACTCATAATAATATTACTTTCATTAATGTAGTAGATATCGATTACTATGCGATACGGAGTTTGGGTGAGTAGACATGAGGAGGTTGACAAGAAACATCCAAAAAGAAGAAAAAGGAAAAAGGAAGGGGGGGAAATAGCAAAAAAGAAAAAGATTTGGGGAAAGAGGGACAAAGGTTAGGTCTTTGTTACTTTGGTTTTGCTTTTTTCCCGAGTCTTTTTATTTATTTCTCTCCTACCATCTAAAAATCTGAGCTGACATTGGGTTCTCTTTGAAGTTTCTTTTAAAAGGGCACGTCACTGGGTGGGTGCGGTGCAGACGGGTCACGCCTGTTTCTGTTTTATGGTCCAAAACCCTTTTTCAACACCCGACCTTTGACTCCTCACAATAAAGCTTTGACTTCAACCTTATGTTCAACGGACGTGATTCCATCATCTCAATCTATATATCCTCCACAAAAGTTAAAAAATTAAATAAAATTACTTATATTTTTTCAAAAGTAAAAGATGCATGACAAGGTATTGATAAAAAAGTTTTATCGTTTTGTTTGCCTTTCGTAAAATAATAAATAGAAGGGCACATTCCAACTCAAAGCCCAACTTTTTCTTTTATCTTGGATGGCGAATGGCCCAATGATACCCTTTAAAATACTCTCTCTTTTTTAATTTATCTCACTTCTGAAAAGGTGAATTTATTTATTTTCGATATATATATATACATATTCCATTGGCTGTAAAAATGTTATCAATTTAAAATACTATACTATTAGGTGATTATTATTTTCACAAATATTTCTAATATTTCCAATATTTGAATTGCAGCTAGACTAGAGTCTAAGTCAATATATAAATCTGCACAACCAGTCAACCACAACGTAGAAAAATAGAAGGGAAAATTAAATGGTGATTGATGTGTGTCATTCGTCGTAAGAGACAACAGTGAACTCCAAGCATGAAGGGCTCCAACTTTTAGACTGCAATGTCTCAAAAGACGCATGGGGCATGTGCCGGTTGAAGAGTTCAAATTGCATGAGATTAATTAGCGTCCTTGTTGATCCAAAAATTTACTATATAATCTAATTAATTTGTGTAATGTTGATTAGAATCTTTAAGACTCGTTTGATTAGTGTGAGTTTCAAACCAACATTCTTAAAACAATTAAAAGGTATCTTGATCATCAAACTTTCATAAATAGTTAATTTGAAAGAATTAAAAGTAATAATACTTAATTAATTTGCCTAACCTTTTTCTTTTTTGGTTTTCATTTCCTTAATTCTATTGGTTAATGCATGAACATGGATCATTAACATGCAAATTAAAGCAAAGACAAAGTTAGAAACATGTCCAGCTTAAAAAGGACCTACCACCATCTAATTTGAAACTCCTCATCATCTGTTTCGTGTTTCATAATCCAACAATAATTTAATACTAATATTATATTCACATTTATCATTTGAATGTCGTGTGGTATTACTACATCATTCTTTCTTAACAACTATTGTTTGACTTTCATAAAATGAATTTTATTTATTTACCAAGAAAAAAGTGTTTACTTCTTAACATTGGTATCTAAATTAAATAATACAATACCTTAAATTCAACATTAAAATTTTTATAATCATACATATTTAAAATTAAACCTTTAAAGTTTAAGAAATGATAACACTCATTTTGCAAGATAATAATAGCACTTGTTCTTGATTACAAAAGAGTGCGTCTATTTGTTGTCATCATCTCAGGTGGATCGCGGAGTAGTTACCTGTCCCCATTTCAATTTCCATTTCTCAAGTTGAGTGACGACACCCACTACCATTTCATGGTTTGGCTTGTTGGGAGCTACACAACAAGGGAGAAAAATTACTGGTGGCTCGTTTGTAATAATTATTTAAAAATAAAATGATGGGTTGGAGATTTTTGGGACAATGTTGGGGTCTTAACGTCCGAATGAGTAACCAATAAATACTCCATCAGCCCTAAAAATAATAAATATAATTATTTTTTTTATTGTCTTAGAAAAAAAAATTATTTTTATCGCTTTTAATTTGTAATTAATTTTTTATTATCATTTTATATCATATCAAAATTTTATTTTTATATATTTATCATTATGAAGTACATTTGTAAGGACAATCTTGTCAAAAAAATATACTCTTACATAAAAAATTAATTTTTTTAATTTGTGTACTTTTCATATTTTACTCATCATTTTTAAACGCGATATATATATATATATATATATATATATGGATGCAAATATTGTGGTAGGGTGCAACACACTCTATGGAACACAAAATATCTTAATATTTGCATTAGATGATTGTCATTGAAAAAGTACATTCCTCCTAAAACAAAAGGAATATCATGAAAATTTAATACTATAATTTAATAGTCGTAACTTGCCATAGTTTATGGTAATTATGTCTCCATCGACGTATGGATCCGTTGCGCAATGGTAGCACGTTGGACTCCACATCAGAAGGTTGCGTGTTTGGTTCACGTCGGTTTCATTTTTGTTTTGGATTTTTTTAATATCACCATTCGCATTTATACGTATACATGGCCCATACTTAGCTGTTTTGAACCAACTTGCTAAAATTAGTTTTTGTTTTTAAATTTATTTTTTTTTTGTAAACAGTAACAAATTAGCTTCTGTGCATTAGTAACTATAGTTCAGGGCCCTTTCGAGAAACACAATATGAGAAGCCCACAATTGTAGGCCCAGGTTAATATTTGAATTTGGTTGGGTCACATTACTTGGATATTGTCTCAAAATCAAACCATCACGCGCATTTTAGCAATCAATATTTACCTAAAATTGTTGTAACATTATTGAGAACTCATATCTACGTTTTAACTGGTAGTGTATATATTAAGCAAATTGTGTTTGTTCAATCGAATTTATTCGGTTAAATTAAGATTATATTTTTTAGTTTTAAATTTAGAGATATTTTAAGTAAAGTGTTTTTTAAAATAATATAAAATTTTAAATAAAATAAATATCACGTTATTTTATTATATTAAAATAATGTCAAAAATAAAATAAAATAATAATTGTCTCTGAATAATCTATTAGAATGTAGGGAGTATTTTATTATCGATCTACGGTCTACTGGTCTTTTTATGCGACCGCTTTGTTAGCTAGCTTCATGTGTGGTGTAATGATAGGACTAATAATAACATCCACTTTCGTTAATTTAATTTAATCTCATCTATCCGAAAGACTGAGTTCTTGTATTATAGCAATATTGTCTCTTTTCATAAATTGTCAAGATCTAAAAATTAATAATAATTAATAAATGATACTCCACAGAGTATGCAGGTAGACGAGGGAGCGTGGTAGAAAAAAGCACGTGTAGAAACTAGAAAGTCGGGGCCCACATTTCCTCCTCTTTACTCATTCTAGTAGGTGGGTTAGTTTTTTCTCCTTTTGAAAACAACTTTTTCACTTTTATTTTATTTTTATAATATTTGTGTTTATCTTAGTATGCGAGAGTTTATTATTATTATTATTATTATTTTTTTATTTTGACTGATTGTTCTCTATTTAAAAAAATCTATTATGTGAAATTATTTTATTCAAATTTTGTCTGTAAAAATTTGTTAAAGTTAAAATTTTAAAATATTAAATAAAATTAAGTGGAATGTCTAATAGAATGGACCCAAATCGAATTAGCCAAAATGGTGGCGCAGAAACACTAGTAAAATACTCCCTCCATCTATTTTCTGAAAATAATCTCACTTTAACTTTTAAAATTTAAAAAATATTTCTTTAGAAGCAATGGACTATTATTCATCAAAACAGTCTTTTAAAATTCGTTAGACAAATCTACTCAATAAAAGGAGAACTTAACGTCTAAGATAAGTACTCATGAGTTATTTGCTATGGTAGTTAATATATTCGAAAATTATATAACATTAAGACTATGTCAAAAAATGCTTAACTTAGTACTCGAATACTTAGAGAAAATTTTTGAACACTAATAAATAAATAATAATATTAGACTATGGATAAAAATCATTCAACTTTTAGAAATTAGATTTTAGTGATCAAACTGATAATTTTTATCCGTAGTCTAATTTTATTACTTTATATTTTATTATAATTTATTTTTCAAAATCAATCATTTGATTTGAAATCATCACAAACATAAATTGTTCATAATTATTTATATAATTTTTTTTTTTACTTTATATTTAAGTAATAATCTTATTCTATTATTTTTAGAGAATTAAGTGGGAATTACATAATCTAAATTTATAATCGGAAGATATAGGATGAATCTTTGTTTTATAATATAATCGAGTAAATTTTAATTATATGTAATATTTTCTGTAATGTAAATATCATATTTATCTTAGACTGATAATAATTTAATAATTAAGTACATACACGTTTTTATTGTTTGTGTCTGGTAAATAATGAAATCAATGTATTTTTTCGCTGCTTTTATTTTTGGGTACAAGTAAGATATACCCAAGGAAAATGACGTTCAATTCGTGCCAACGATATTGTCCAACGAGGGCCGGCCCAAATAGTTCCACGTGTTAAATACTTCCAATCAAACGGCAAATTTGACGTTTCCGAGAAAACAGTGACTAAGCGCCGTCAAATGTAACTTTTCCCCGTCCGAATCTAGTTATTTACCCGACCCAATAGGCTCTGCCATCTTTTCAAACTTCGAGGCTGACTCTTTTCAGTTGCTCTTCAGTCACTCAAAAAGCACGTTATTTCCGGGATCAGAAGGAGATCGCGATGGCAGAGCACGACGGAGAGCAGGATTCTGTGATTGAGTCTGTCATGGAGAAGATCAACGAGAAGTTACACGGCGACGACTCATCTTCATCTTCCTCAGATTCCGACGACGACAAGAATGCCAGCAAATCTTCGCCGGTGTTGGACGTCAAATCGAAGATCTATCGTCTCTTCGGGAGAGAGAAGCCTCTTCACAAGGTCTTTGGCGGCGGCAAACGTACGGCCTCCTCTACTCGATCTCAGTGATAATCCCTGCATATTATGCACTTTCATTGATTAATTAGGTTTTGCACTTCCAATGAGTCATAATTAGTGTATTAGGTTTCACACATTAGTAATCTGATATATTTGTCATATTTATTGATGTCATGGTTCGATTATTAAGTTAGATCTCTCTTTAGTTTTGCAGTTGATTTTTGTTTTAGGAAAATTTTGTTCCTTCATTATTACATTTGAAAATTTTAATTGTTTTATGATTAGCGTGTGTGTATATATTGATATTGTGAACTTATTCTTTTCCTTATATAAATGATTTCACGCCTATGGAGAAAAGTTTAGTTAGCAGCTGGTTTTTCTTTGTGAAAATGGTGATATTTTGTTCGTACATCCATAGTATGAGTACAATACTGATTGTATTTCCTTTTTATTTTGAGACGGTAAAAATCCAAAACCTGATCAGCCTAGTGCTCTAGGCTATGTTTGTTTGCAATATTGATACACAGGATTGGACTATCTTGTAGTTTTGCAATAGATTTCGACACTATAGTAGCTTAAGATTAGTCCTAGGATTGCAATATAATGCACTATTTTAAGACCATATGTGAGGGACTCTATAATCCCAAAAAAAGAGATGGGAATTATACCCCATTTTGTGGTACCAAATGTTCTAGTAGTCCATAGCTTGTAATCCTAGAACTAATGTTATGGTTACATAGTGCTTAATGTACTAGAAAAGTATAAACATTGCAATCATTTATTCATATCCATCACTATTGGTAACAAATATAGCCTTTGAAGTTGTTTCAACTATCATAATTAAGTCTGTCACAGTGTTGAAGAATAGATGACTGAATTTTTATATCGTTGGTTTGAGTGGTGGGAGACATTTCACTGTAGTGCTGGTTGATACAGCGGCTACTCTGTTGTATGGTCTAGTGTGGATGGGTACGGGGGTAGGACCATAGGAACACCTTGATATTCGGATCTTTCTGTTTTCTTTGTCGTGTTTTGCAAGAGAGAATCAGAATACTATTATGTTGCTATTAGCCTATTATGATAACCTTTCTTCAATGAATCAAATTGGATATAAGTTCACTTTGGAGGTATTAATCTCATCTGTATGATTTAAGCTGTGCTATTCTCTCGATATTCTTTGATATGTTATGTCCTAATTTCACCCTGTTGCAGCCGCTGATATTTTCCTATGGAGAAACAAGAAAATTTCTGCTGGTGTGCTTGGTTTCGCCACTGCTATTTGGGTGCTTTTCGAATTGCTTGAATATCACTTGCTCACTTTAGTATGCCATATCCTGATACTGGCTCTGGCAGTCCTTTTCCTATGGTCAAATGCATCCACCTTTATCAACAAGTAAGCCGTTCAATATTACTCTCTTGTTGTTTGATCTGAAAGTTGTCTAATCCCTTGCATTGACGTTGCTTACAATACCAGATCCCCACCTAAATTTCCTGAAGTTGTACTTCCTGAGGATATTGTCTTGGGTGTAGCAGATGCCCTTAGAATTGAAATCAATAGAGCTCTTGCAATCCTCCGTGACATTGCAGCTGGGAAAGATCTGAAGAAATTTCTTGGTGTATGTTTAATTCATTCTTTTCTCACTTCCTTGGATTATGCTTTAGGACTACATATTTATGATTTCAGTTTGATCCCAAATACATACTCCCTCCGTTCAAAAAGTAGAGATATCTTAAAGAAGATGACGGTTTTTAAAACTAGGTGATGTTTGATTACAATTTTTACATGAAAGGAAAGCAATTTTCAAACAATTAGTTTTTGGAGATGGATAAATTTCATCTATATCTACAATTAAATGATAAATTAAGAATATCATAGTGTTTTATGGTACTAAAATAGAAACTCATCTCTAATTTTGGAACACACCGAAAAGGAATAATCATCACTAATTTTGGAGCGGAGATGGCACTAACTGCAAATATTTATTAGATTAGCTCGTTGCTGGATATCATGTATAATCCATATTTTCAGTAACTATGTTATTTCACATATCAGGTGATTGCTGGTTTATGGTTCTTTTCAATTCTTGGGAGTTGCTGGAATTTCCTCACCTTGTTCTACATATGTAAGAACTATTTAAATAGTGTAATTTTAAATAAAATATACACTGATAAAGAGGGTTGCTATAATTGCACCATAAATTGTTTTTGGCTCTCCATTTTTTGTATAACTGATGTGTTTCTTTTGTTCCTTACACCAGCTTTTGTGTTGCTGCACACTATTCCTGTGCTTTACGAGAAGTATGAGGACAAGATCGATAACTTTGCTGAGAAGGCTGAGGCCGAAATCAAGAAGCAGTATGCAGTGTTCAATGTGAAGGTATTGAGTAAGATTCCTAAAGGGCCATTGAAAGATAAGAAGTTTTTATAGAGCTGCAAGTTCTCTAGGTTTGTTCTTATGGACGAGTGGTAGTGGGTAGCTATGAGTCCCCAAACTTGTGACGTTTATCAATTTGAAACCTATGTTTTAGTAGTTTTTTTTGGTGTAATAGGCAAGCAGGATATGGTATTTTGTGAGATCTTCAAAGTTTACTAGCTCTTGAACAATCCTTGACATTCAGCATTGGGCAGCAGAGGTTAGAGTTGGCCCATGAATATTGTTAAATTATAAGTTTTGTCATTGTCGTTGTTTCGAGTATGGAAATTCCTTGATCATGAGTAATTAATGTACTAGTATTACTTGTTCAATGATTTACGTATAATTTTGGCAATGTTTTGTATAATCGTCATTGGTTTCACCTGCAGTAATGAGCGGTATAGCAAATAATTATAGTAACCATTTTGCATATTTCCAAACATAAAAGAGAGGCTGTATACCTGTCAATTACTTACATTACATTCAAGATAAAAAAACATGTCAGGATCAAGTACAAAAAGAAAACAATTACATAAACCTTCTTTTCTTGCCCTTACAGCCAAGTATGTTTAGCATGCACTAACGCAATCAAATGGGCTTCTTATCGATTTTTTCAGACGGTTAGTATCAATAATAATGGCGATGGAACAGCCATGTTTGATTTTTACATACCAAGTGTTCCCATCAGCTTCACGACAAAAATTAGGTACAACGTTTGCTGCGCCACAACCCAACCTAACGCATCAACAAGTGTATTCCATAGAACAACAGGACCAATCTTATGCAGCAAGCAGGGGTAGTAGATAAGATTAATATTGAAACATCCCACTCCATACCTATATAAAAAAATAATTAAAAAAAAGAGTAAAGAATTTCAAAAGGTGTTGTTTTAAGTGCATGGGGGATAGGCCCATATCCCGGATATAGACCCTCGTTCTGAATCACTATCACTGTCTGAAGAAGATATCAACAACAGATAGTCCTCTTCCATTACGTATTCAACAATCTGGAAAAACCAAACGCCTGGATCAGCAAAATCTGGAGGGTACCAATATTTTGCACATATTATATGTCATACAACCAAAGGTCCAAAAGGATATTTGAAGAAATTTATGTAATAATGCTTTCAAACAAGTAAAGCAATCCAAATTTTTCTTCAAGAAATTAATGTAATAATGCTTTCAGACAAATAAAGTAATCCAAATTATGAAACACAAACTAACAACTTGTCTAATCAGTTCATCTGAAGATCTGAAGTGAGGTGAAAATCATGTATTACCTTCTGTGTCGATACAGGCTTGATTTGGTGATTTTTACAACTCGGTCCACAATGTTCATCGTGACACTTCATGTCATTTAACCAAACTATTGTGTCGCAGTGCCTGCAGTAACCCCTAGAAGATGTGATAAATTTCTTTGAAATTTTGCCTGAAATAAATTCAAAATAAATAATTAAGACAAATGTGGGAGTAACTGAATAAGTACTAATAGCATACCCCCAATCGAGTTGTCAGAGTAAAACATGTGCTTTAATCAGAGGCATCAGCATCTTTCTCTCATGGTTAAAAACAAATGTGGACATATTTTATTGACACGGACTTAAAATGGAAGTGCCACAACCCATAACCGAATCTTAGTCATCATGCACAGAATTTAAGCATACCTCTATATGCTCTTCTGAATGCTTCTCTCCAATCAATACTAACTCCAGAAACGACATCATCTTGTAATTGGGTATACTTATTCTCAACCTTCCCACTTTGAAGCAACTTAGTATCACTATGATTATCAGAACTGGCAAAGAAAATCAAATATTGCAACTGCCATAGATTGTTGTCACTTGCTGCCCCATTCCATGATCTAAAAATGAAACATTTGAGGTGTTTCAGTCTTATAATACCTTGAGTTACCTTGAGTCAGACGATAGCATGGTAGGGCTATGAATCAAATAACGTTTAATAATCATGAAGAGCAAAGAAAAGGATATACCTACAGACTAATGCAGCTGAAACTAAAGATCGCAAATCTAAGAAACTGAAGATGTGCACAACGACATCTTGAGGAAGTTGACTTATTCCTGAAACATAACGACATATATTAGGTTCTAGCATTTATAAAGTCAATTTATAGGTGATTTGAGATATTATGATTCATTAAGTATGACAATTAGCTGATCTAATTAATTACCTCCCTCATAATAACAAAGAAATTTTTTGTTAAAAAAATGCATGAATTGTTATCATTCAAAATTATTCAGACAGTTAGATAGCCAACAGCAAAAGGCCACTTCATATTTCCTAATTCTCAACAAAAAAGTAAACTGACAACATTTTCCCACAATTACGAAAAGTTATGGACATACCGACATGATAAGTTGAAAAAGATTATGAACCAACATGCTAACAATATGTCAACGAGAAGATTTATCTAGTAGATGTAAAGTTGAATTGAAAGAAATAGAAAATTTAAGAAGAAAAGGAAAAAAAATATTACCTTCTCCCTCCTGTCGGGCTTTCCAACGCCTCTTATGAGCAACCATTGCATGCTTGAACTCCTTCGCAGCCAAAACCTTTTTTTGCTTTGGCAATGCGGCCTCTGCGGCCTGAAGGAGGAGACTAGCCGCTGCAATGGCAGATTTTGTCTGCATTCTAAAGTGAATACCAAGTATACCCACTGGTTAAATATAATATGTACATTATATGTATAAACAAACAAGTATATGATTTGGAATGATGACAACATAAATTTAAAGGTCTTGTTTATGTGTTAGTAGCAGAACTTATCAGGATAAGATGGAACTTCAGACTCTTCCCTTTCTTTAGTAATACATTGATCATGTTCAATGTCCTACTATGTTTTTTACATGTATAATGAAGTTATATGTCCAAACACTAGGAAAAAGAAGGAAGCATTTAACCTGCATTAGTATTCAGGTATACAGAGGATAATGAGTCTTACGTACTGGAAAAAGCTTATTGGAAAAATTCTATCTAAGTGTCTTAGACAAACCTTAATGCATAGGTAAAAGTCAAGTCTTACAGGACGCCCACAAGATGGAAGAGCTATATTATATTTTCTTTCTGCTTTTCTTCCAGTCTCCCTAAAATACATTGAAGCTAATTTGTAACCAGTCCATAGGCTGTTGACTCATCACACCCACTTTTTATTTAAGCGCTCAAGCTTTTCAAGGTATCTACTGATGCTGCTGGGGTTCCAGGAAAGCGAGGATCATAACCATTGGGCGAAGCTGTTTGGTTTGGAATGCATCTTTCAAGAATGTAAAAATTAAACTGAAGTAGCACTACTGACGTATTGGGGCTGAATTACATGATCAGTAACCTAATCAGGGATAGCTCTTATTAATGTGCAAAGCAATAATACTACGGTGCCAGTCAACATTTTACAATAAATCAAACATTCAAAGTAAGGCTCTTTTGTACTCAAAAGATCAATAAAAACATGCTTAGCAAATCTACAATCAAATAAGAAACGAACATTAAATTTTGGAACAAATGACTGATAAAACATTACCTTTAAAATAAAGTTAAAAAGTTAAGTAGACTTACTGCGGAATGGCGCGAAAGGCTGTGAGGGTGTCTTCGAAGATAAGAAGCTGCAGATTTTTAGGGAGTTTCGAGAAAGCGATCCTCAGAATAAAGCTGAGCTCTTTGCAGGCCAGTGGGTATTGGTAGATCCGATCGATTGATTCTCTTAACCCTAGCTTTTTGTATCTCTCTTCTGCCCCTCCTCCACCTCCCATTTCTGGGAAATTTTTGTTCAGTCTATTAAGTAATTATTGAAGATTGATTAATTAGGGCCAAATCTATCACATGGGATTTTCAGAAAAATATAGATAGACAGAGGGCAGGAAGCGTGTTGTTGAAAGTTGATGGCGATACACACAGGCCGCAGGCGAAAGTGGGAGCTGGCGGTTCAAATTCAGAACGACGGTGTTCGTGTTTGTAAGCGATATAAATACTTTCTTTTTTACTTCGATACATTTTCGATTTGATTTTCACTTCTTTAGATTTATTGAATTCAATAAACGTGAGTGAAAACAAAGATGATAAAGTTTAATATCCATCTGTTTAAAAATCAACGATGGCTTTGAATTATATTAAATTTTTAAAATTTTTAAAATTTAAATTAAATTATAAATATAAAAAAAAAAAATTGTACATAATTTATGAATTTATAATTAAAATGTGATGCAATATTAAAATTAGAGTGCTCGTAATTGTGTACACTATATTAGTACTTTAAAAGTATTAATTTTGAAATCTACTAAAATTAAATTAATTTAATTTTAATTTTAAAAATTTTCAAATATAATATATTAAAAATTATAAATATTTATAACCTATAATTTTAAAATGTGATGCAATATTAATTAAAAAAAAATACATGTATTATAGTGTACACAATTACGTGCACTCTAACGTCTCTATATAATAAACTTATTAGTTTTAAATGCTTTAGTTTGTGGAATTTGGGTTTAATTAAAAAATAATTAGAAATGTAACTTTTATTGACTTTCATTAGATGAGTTCAAGGTCATCCTTCCTCTCTCTCTCTCTCTCTCTTTCTCTCAAGAACAACATGAAAATAGTGTGTGCTGGATGGATGAATGTTAAGATTTCACTTGCCTTTCCTTTTTCTTTCTTTTTCCTTTAGTTTCCAAGTTTCAAATATACCTATGGATTTCCTTTTCCTTTTCCTGGTTTTTCCGCAATCAAACAGCAGGAATTTGTTTCGCTTTCATCTTTTTGAGTTTCGAAAAAATAGAGCAGCCTTAAATATGGTAGGTAATTACGTCATTACGTCCGCTAGCTAATCTTACACTAATTAATATTAATAGGAGTGTTAAATGAGTCGAGACTTGTCTAAAGTTCGGCTCGGTTCGGTTCGATTCGAGTTCGTAAAAAAAATAAAATTTTATTTAACAAATTAAATTCGAACTCAGTTCATTTTAAGCTCGACACAATAAAATATCAATAAAATTAAATATTTTAAAAATATTTATGAAAAAAATTCAAACTGATTTCTTTAAAAGCATGATAAGAAATTCTTTTATTTTAAATAAATTGAACTTGTATTAAAAAAAAAAAAAAAACTAATTTAATTAAACAAATTGAGCTCAAAATCAATAAGTTGGGCCGTTTTGTTAACGATAAGATCATGTTTAAACAAAACCAATATATAAAAGACTATTGAATCAAGCTTACTGCTCTGGTGCCACATAATGCTACACACACTGAAATACATGATACAGATTGATCAATTTCTAAATGCTCAGTGTTCCAATTACCACACACGATACATAATTACATACATCAATAACCACCATGGCACATGGTCTGTCGAATGCCCTAATACATATATATATATATCTCTCTCTCACGATCTTACATACACCATATAATTATAAATTATATAACGAGCATTCATATTACATGCAGCGTCGAGATTTCCAGGGGCTCAGAGGTAAATTCTCCGTTAATGCTGACTGATATGTGTGTGGGTGTGAAATGGTCAACATTCTAGACCAATCTAGAGGAAGTAACTTAGCTGCTCCTTCTTCCTCGAACCACCCTCTCCATACAAAGCATTCCACTGCTGCAGCTCATTCATTACTGCTCCCTCCGAAGCAAAACTAGCAGCCACCTGTAATCAAGTAAAATAAATGGCCTTTCAGATTTTATTATATTATTAAATCATCAATAAAATTTAACATTATTTTAATTTTATTTTTTGTGAGAGGGATAGATGGTAAGGTGTTTCATCAAAAAAGGGATAACCGAACCACTTCAACATTACCTGATTCTTTGCCTGCTTCATGTCTTCCATGTTTAAAGGCCTCAGAGTAATCACTCTCTCACCTTCTTCCTTTTTCTCAGGAGCATCTTCTGAGTTTTTCCCTTCTTCGGCTTTTTTCTTCTTTTCCTATAACCACAAGTTATCAGAAGAGATGGCATTACGGAGCTATTAAACAAACACAAATTGAAACTAAATTTTTTTATAAAAAATTAAATAAATAAAGGGAGGGAGGAAGGGAGGAGCTCAGAATGGAGGAAATTACCAAATCCTTCGCTCTCTCTTGTTGAATCAGCTCCCTCACAGGTCTATAAGCAGCTGTTACACACAAAATCTGTCTTCCGTAGTTAATACCAAGTCTAGTAAATTCCCAATTGACAAAACTCAACTGAATAATAATTTCCATTAAATTAAGACTAACCTTAAGATCACTTCCGGTATATCCTTCTGTCATAGTCGCAAGCTCCTTAAAATCTAGGTTTTCCACCTTTTCTTTTGCCAAAAGTGTTCTCAATATCTTCTCTCTGCTCTCCACCGATGGGAGACCAACCATGATTCTGTCCATATCACAATAAGAAACAGAATTAGAATAAAAATGCAATGCCACATACTTTTGAGTTATAATAATGAAAAACTATATACCGTATATACCTGCGCTCAAACCGCCTAATAATTGCTTCATCAAGATCAAACGGCCTGTTGGTAGCGGCAAGCACAAGAATACGTTCACCAGACTTGGTCAGAAGCCCATCCCAATGTGTCATGAACTCGTTCTTAATTTTCCGCATAGCCTCGTGCTCACCAACTCTTGTCCTCTGCCCAAGCATGCTATCCACTTCATCCACAAAAATGATAGTGGGAGAAACCTTGGCTGCAAGTGTGAACAGAGCTCGGACGTTCTTCTCATCTTCCCCAAACCATTTTGAAGTGATGGTTGACATTGAGACATTGATAAAGCTCGCTCCAGCTTCATTGGCAATCGCCTTTGCCAACATTGTCTTTCCCGTACCAGGAGGCCCAAAGAGTAATATGCCTCTACAGGGCTTAAGAAGCCCACCAGTGAACAGATCTGGTCTTCGAAGAGGAAGCATGACCAGCTCCTGCAGTGATTCTTTTGTTTCGTCCAAGGAACCGATATCTGCAAATGTCACTCCGATCTCGTTTGCGGGAATCACCTCTGGCCTTATACGCCTTTCAAATTCGTTGTCGGGAACTTCCTGGTGGCAAAACATGAGATTAAAAGAGTTTGAGAAGGCAGATAATATATTTCACCTCATTCTTCTCTCCCTATTTCAGTTAGAACAAGTAAAAAGAAAAAAGACTCACCGGTTTCGGTGGAGCACCATTTTCACCATCCTTCTTTCCAGAAGAATTTGATTTGTCTGCCTCACTTTTATTTTCAGTTGAGTTCTCAGACTTTGACTCAGGAGTCAACCGAATAATGTCTTCCGCCTTAAATTCCTAATGTTGATGAACAAGGAAGAGCATAAGTGAGCCATATCACCACTGAAAATTTTGGTAGCACTATTCTAAGATTGTTCTGAATTAATGTATGAAAAAAGAGAAAACCTTGGAAGATTCTGCATTTGTTTCAAGTTTGAGAGAATCTTCGCCACTGTTTTTCCCCTCCTGGAAGAAACTCAACCCATGGGACAAACTGTAAAAGAGATAAGGGTAAACACAAGAGTTTTGTAAGATTAGGGGGAAAAAAAACGAAGTATGGATGTTTCAAAACCATGGAAACAATGTGTTTACCTCGTTGATGATATAAGTAGCTTTCCATTCCGGTACTCTGGTTCCTTAGTATTCATCAAATGGAACGATATTGCTGATACCACGATTTCTTCAATGTAATTACTGAGAACCATTGCATCTGCGTGGCAGATTGAATTTAGATCATCACATTCGAGATCATTTGCTGCAAGTACTTCGGCAATATGATTTTTGTTATCCTTAGACTGGATCGTCTTCATGTCCTCTTCTAATTGGGCTTTCCAGCCTATGAGACGATTCTCATCTTCTGGTGGCCTGATATCTATAGAGTAAGGGAACAAACAAGTGAGCCTCTCATCGATTTCCACAGAATCATCAGCTGACTCCATCCGAGAACCAAGAAGTATAACCGATCCTGATAATTTCTTCAACATTTTATCAAACAAGTTGTAAAGCCTTGGGGATTGGAGAAGAAGCTTCTCAACATCCCTGATGTACAGAATGATAGAACTGGTTTCGGAGACTGAAACCAAAACCTGTGGTAGAGTGGCAAGCCTGTTTATCAGTGTCTTATGGAGATTCTTAGAAGCTAATTTTCGTCAAAAGGGAAGGCACTAAATAAATTATTCTTGAGAAAAAGTAAAAAGCGAGAGGGAAGAGAGATAGTAGGAGTCTAGTTTGACACAAGCAACTCAACAATCTACAAATCTGATACGTACCTTGTAAAGTGACTCTAAGAAAATCTTTTCATCAAAAGACAAGTTGCTGGAGCGCTTCAGAGGAGCTGTAGAAAGTACAAAACTCCCAATGATCAGTACCACATATTAACAACTACATGAAGGCAATAGCATATCAAGTTTATTGTGATAACTGATGTTCAGAGTAGTAAGAAAATAACCAGAAAAGACCCAAAAACTCTACTAGCAGAGAATAAGAACTTATATAATAAAACTTCCCCATCTGGTTAGAAATATAACGCTCTATGTTGACATTTTAAAGTCAAGTCACAAGATTGTAAAATTTAAAATTGATGTGAATTCGCTTGAGTTTCAACAAAGAAAAACAATTGTAACTAACAACACTTTTATACAGTTTACAATATCCACAATTGTATTGACCGAAAATCATATGAACCACATCTGTTATGGTGTTTGCATTTACCACATTTGTTCATCACTTAAGTGACAAACATATTTTAATTGTTGTATCCGCCAATATATTGTATCAAAACAAAAAGTTTGTGCAACAACCTGGATTCGTAGAAGACTGAGAACTCGTGCCGCTCACATCTGAAGCCACAGAGGCATTTCTACGATGTTTTGGAGGATTATTACCACCTTCCGTACTCCTGTGAGTTCAAGGGCCAAATTTATTAGCAAAAACAACTTAGACCAGTCCCGTTATCCAATATTAAAATTTATGTATTATACCGTACCTTAATTTAGAATCAAGGCCACTGCTTTGCCTACTTAGCCCTGCCAGAGAAATTTATTGGTCATGTTAGAAATTGTTGCTTAAGATTTTCCTAAATAAAATAATATAAAATCTTTAAAGTTGGATCAGCATTGCAGCATAAGTATTAACATAGCATCTATCGATTATGTCAATATAGCATTTCAGCACCAAAATTAAGCAATCCAAACGCTATTAAATTATTATTACTAAACTAAATGTGAATATGTAACATCATAAACAGAAATCCAAAAGCATATTGCTAGTCAACGGAAAGAGTCTGTATAATGTCACCCACATGAACGTTTGACGTATTTTATTAAAATAAAAGGAAAAAAAAAATAAAAAAATCTATAGTTCATTTTAGTACCTCCAGCATCATCCTTTGTTGTAACACTTGAGAAGGAACCAAACAAACTGGACATTCGCCCCAACGCCAAATCTGAGATGGACCTCTTAAAAGGCTACAAAAGGTAAGACACTGAATCAGAATATTCCACTTGAAGCAACAGACCGAAATTTCTTACTCATGGGATCAATGAAAACATTGATCAATTTAAAATCAACCGATTTTCAATTTATGGGCAGGTCTTTAAATTATCTGAAAGTAAAATTCGAAACTGATACTGCAAGTAATTCTGGGTAGGGAAGTATTATTACTCACAGTTTCTTTCTTAGAGCTACCGTACTTGCTCTGCATCTGAAGATAAACATGATTATTACAAGAATTAGTATAAACAGATATCGACATCTGAACGTAAAATTACAAAGGTTAGAGCTTTCATAGTCACCTTCATAGAAAAGTCGGTCACGTCCAACAACAGCAACTTTGCTTCGAAGTAATGTGAAAGAGCCTTTGCAAGCATCTGATGGTAGAGTTCTTCAAAGAAAGAAGCAAAACCATAAAAAATTCAAATCAGGCCAAAAAACTTAAGTCCTACTACTAGTTAGGCATACAGATCTGAATGCAAATCAGATGGTGGCTTACCGGCAGGCCCTGAGAGCAATATAGCCCTACTTGCAGGAGAAAGCTTCCGCGTGTGCTTCGAAACATCCAAGTGTTTTAGATGAACGTACGCAGCACTCGTCAATAGCATCCGTGTTCGCTCACTGCCATTTCCATCAACAAAACAAGAATACCATAATTATTATCGCACAACACCAGGAAATAATTTACGTCAGATACCCATAAATCTATAAGAAACAATAGCTCTACAAGCAACAAGACTAATAGTGATCTGTATCAATTTTTTTTTAATTTTTTTTTTGAATTAGGTTATGGATTTTAGATAAATTAAATTAAAGTAAAATAAAATCTAATCAGAATCTTAAATGGAGTATAAGAGCATAAATTCATTGTCAACCTAGCAAATAGTCCTGTCATAGTCTAAAGATATGCTATAATTAACCATAGAAACTGTATCCACGCTAATTATTTTTAACGTTTTACTGCAAATTTGGTGCACATAATCAATCATTAAAAAAAATTCGAGATGAAGTGTATTAATTACCTGAGATAGTAAGGAAAGGCCTCGAAGGTGACTTGGCTATCTTTACCGTTCTGGACGAGGCGGGAAAGCTCCTGCTCGATCTGCTCGGCTGTGACTCCGGCGGTGGCGGAACCGTTGGTATAACCACCCCATTTGCTTACACTTTGTCCTGATGCCAATCCAAGCCCGACCCCTACCCCTACGCTCAATGCCGACAGTATTATGTGCTTCTGCTCCATCGCGCGCTCTCTCTCTGTTTTCTCTGTATATATGTCTGTAATATAAAAATCGATGAGTTTCCGACCAAGATCTGCACTATTATACAAACCTTGATCAAATTTGCTCCATATTAATCTTTCTCACCAACCAATTATTGCATAATAATTTATTTAATCTAAGTTAATTAACTTTAAAATACAGATAATGAACGTAGAAGAAAGTTTTGATTTGAGTGGAGAGAGAGACCTGCAAGGTGAAGAATTTGGTTGATATTTAGAGACGAAAAATGTCCGAATGAGACGGATTGGTTGCTTTTTTACGTTTTTTGACAGGTGAAGAAATTTTTAGCTGCTCTGGTTTCTATTTCTTTGGATACCAGAGACGTGACTATATATAGAGGGAGACGGATTACGTGTCGAAATTTTATTGGTGGAGGATAAGGACATACACTGTCAACTTTCTGACTTCAACTTGTGCGACAGACTATCGTGTTAAGTAGCAATGTATAGTTTATATTTAAAAATTAATTTCATAATTAAATTTATTCAGACAAAAATTAAGTGATAGGTAATAATTTATTTGACATATTTTATTTCAAAAATTTATAATTTATTTATTAATTAAAATATATTACGAGTTAAAAAAATTATTGATTAATTTTTTTAAATAAATTAACAGTATTGTAATACTTAATTTAGATTTTTTTTTAAATTAACAAAAACAGATAATTTTAATATAATTAATTTTTAAAAATAAATTATAATCAATAAAAATAATCAACGCCAAACAAGAGAAGAGTATACATTATTTAAATTAACAATTAAATTTTAAATTTTTTTTTGTATAAATTTTGACAAATACGACTTATGTAACTTGAGTTGGGGTGACGCTCTTTCGAATTTTCTCTTCATTCAAACTTAATTTCTTATTGATTTTTCCGTTACATATAAAAAAAAAAAACTTATTTAACATAAAAAAATTCATTTAAAAAAAAAAAAGCATAATTGTACTTTTATTGACAATAATATACAATGACATATTATCCATTATATCTTAAAATTTACTACTATTGTAATTTTATCATCTCGAGCATTTAGTTGAAAAAAAAAATTTAATTTCAAAGATTTTTAAAATTTTAAAATAATACTCTTTCTTTGAGTATTATAAGTTGGTGCTTCCTTTAACAAGTAAAGTTCCTTCCTACTTTTTGGTAGCAAATTTCAACTTGTCATTTACCTTATAGGCACTTTCTTTCTGAGTCTTCATTAGTGACCCCCCATTTTCACTTTTTTTTTTTTTTTAAATAAGTGTTTCACTTTAATTAGTAAGTGTTTTGGTTAATGTATTTTTTTTTTATGAGTATTTTAAAATTTTCCGTCCTAAATTGATTAATTTTTTATTAAATTGACAGTTTTCTTTTATTTATACTATTGAGAGCTTTAATTCGAATAATTTCTATTTATATCTAATTATTTTCTATGTAAACGTTCCTTTAATGTTAAAGTCGGTCCAATAATTTCTAAAACACTGGTTTTCACTCCCCGCTTTCTTTTCCACTTACTTTATTTTGGCTGAAACTTGGTCCCAAAGAAAAGGCTTTGTGAGAGTTGGTGCCTGTCACCTTTTCTCTTGATGCTCATGCCTAGTCAATTGCAACACAGTAGGACTACTAGTTCAAATAATGTTTGGTCCGAACTTTAGGGCTCATAAATGATATTTAAAAATTATAAAATTTAAATATAATAAAAAAATTATATTTAATAAATTAAATTTAAGTTCAAAAAATTAAATTTATAGTTTAAATTAACCTTTAACATATATTTAAAGTTAAATTTAAATTATAAATTGTAATTTTGTGAGTTATACACGCCATAGTTATCATAAACGGATCGGATATGGAACCGGTCGAGACACTAGTACAGTAATTTAATAGTTCAACCGGTTAAATCGTATTTTTATTTTTAATATTAAAAAATATTTTTATATATTAAATAATAATATTTACACTATAAAATTATATAATTTTTGACTACATAATACATATAAAGATTCAACTATTCAAGAATCATACTATCCTTCTCAAAACAGACTAGTTTGGTACATCATATATATAGTTTCTGCTCTTAAATTGCAAAAGTTTGATAACATCATAACATGTTGAACACACATAACTATACAAAATAACTTTATACTACCGCTTAAGAGGTACTGAAATTAGTAAATTTACATAAATATTCTCTATCTTTTAAAGAACATATATATTTTTTTAAATGATTAAAAGGTCATTACATGTGTTCAATTAGAATGGAGCAGTAAATTAAATTTCGAACGGTTTAACGGAAATCACCCGGTTCAAACAATTTTGACCAATATTTTTGCAAGTCTTATATTTTAATCCATTCGTATCGGTAAAATAACCCAAACACGATTGAACCAAACGACACGATACGGTTATGATAACTTACATGCATGCTGCGACCTAACAAACTTAAGATGAGCTTAAAAATTTACAAAATGCTATATTCACTAAAACATACAAGCAGTAACAATTAAGGTGTGAGGTGAAAAAAAAAATTTGAGGGAAAAATCAGGATGCACGTGTAAAAGACTAAGGAATTAAGAGTCATACTATGCTCACCAACCATAAATTAAAATTATGCCATAGAATAAAATCATTTATAGGATCTATATATTTTATTAATATGGACACGATGGAAAATGAGTTATTTTTGGCAAACGTGAAAATAATTGCACTTGTGTGAGTTACTTTTTTTACCGCTTTATTGCTAAAATAAAATAATAATTAAATAAATCTTCACCAGATTCAATACTTTACGTGGCCCCAAAAAAAGTCGCTTGTACATGTAGTATGCTGTTTTCCTTTTGGATCTTTTGCGCTTTACACGCAATGCCACTCCCCCGTGTAAAAGTAAAACGGTACAGAAAGGAGAGGCGGCTATCGGCTACAGAAAAATGCAACCAGCAAGCTCAATCAATGGCCGGCACACCAAAAATAAAATTTAAAAAAAATAATAAATATATATATATATATATATATATAATAAAATTAAAAGAAGGAATGTTTCTTTCAAACCTGTCCATCTCTGCGAAAATTGAGAAAATTCTAGTGCAAGAACTAATGTTACTACCGTACTACTTCATCCGTTTCACAAAAATTATAATCGTTTAATTTTTTATAAATATTAAAAAAATTATTTGATTTTAAATAAATTGTTTAAATTATATTTAATAATATTATAGTTTGGATAGTGAAATAGTGGTTAACATGGTAGGGATATATTATTGATATTATAGTTTTAAATAGTTGAATAATAATTGAAATTATGAGTCATAATATTAGAATAATTGATGAAGTGATAAGTCATAATGTTGGTTGGAGTTTTAAATGAAGTTGTGGTTCATATTTGATAAAATAAGGATAATTTAGACAATTTATATTTTCAAACTTTCAAAAAATAAAATGTTATAATTTTAAATGACATAAAAAAAATTACAATTTCAATGGAACAGAGAGAATACATTTTAAAATGGTGAGACATCCAAATTCCGTTTTGTTTGCAATTTGAAAATCACATGGTTATAACCACCATCATTTGGACTAAGTGGTGAGGAAATCGGTGATCCTTAAATAATGTATCGAGTTTGAGATTTATGAATAGAAATAATGGTGTTGAGAGAGTTCTCTCTCAAACGTAGGTCGAAAGCTCGGAGTGATTACACATTTAAAATATAAGAACCTAATATTTTTTTATCTTTATGAATATGATATTTTGGGGTGCTAAATAAAATTATTGGTTTCCGACAAAAAGAATGTCA
>JAUMHB010028979.1:0-22435 GCA_032359685.1 Pittosporum tobira | reverse complement strand
CCTACATTTTGGCATGCTGCGATCGCAACGGCGCTGTCTGTTTTTCCATACGACGCTCCGGTCAAAAAGTCAACTATAGACCCTGTTGAAAAAGTCAACCGTAGGCCCGGTCGGGTCAAAAAGTCAACGTCGACCCGATTCACTGTTTTTCCGTGCTGATTCCAGATCTTCGATCGGATCATGATTCTGAGCATTATATAACTCTCAGGTCAAAAACGACCAACATGCCCTTTGGCACGGCAATCGTCAAGAATGACGAAAATGCCCTTGGCATCGGATTACTATTTTAATTCCGTTCTTCAAAACGAAATCGCGAGAAAATAATTCGACTAGAGAAATAACAAAAAGGAAGATTTTCATTTATTAAATCATTTTCAATTGTTCGGGTTCTCACACTCCTGTATGTTAGCACCTCCTTGAATCCAATTCACAGATTCTTCTAGATTCTTTTAGGGGTTTCTTTTGTACCTTTTCCAAATAACATAAAGTGAAAATATCAATAATAATGTATAGTATAGTAGTTAATATAATGTGTTATGTTAGCTTATTGTCTAAAAAATAAAAATGGTAAAAAAATTTGTTATGGCATCCCAATATCACTCTTGGTCTTGATAATGACAAACATGCATGGACCAATACATTTGCGAGCTCTTGTCGGATATTCTTCAAATAAAATTCAGAATATGATTTTTATGGGAGGTTTAACAAAGCATGTACCAATTACCAAAACATCTTCTTTATTAGGTACACTTTTTCCTTGTGGTATTCCGCCTCTTGCTTGATTTTGGTCCAAAGATGAAAAAATAAAATTCTTAATGATACTTGGTTGTATTCCATCTCAAGATATCTGTATGTATACATATATATATATACATACATATATATGTATCTATCTATATATATGTATACATATATGTGTATATACAAATAGATATGTATATATATGTATGTATACACATATATGTGTATACATATATATACATATCTATGTGTATATATATATATATGACACAATATTTATGAGCAACAACACACAATCACAAGTAATTCAACAATACAAGAAATTCAATGATCATCCAATTATGCATTCTCAAGAGATGATTCAAGGATTTGAAAGAGTTTGGAGTATTGAAGAGTAAATTAGGACTAGTCCCTCTCATAGGAATTTTCATGTAAGTGTTTTTTCTACAATCCAAAATGCAAGCTTGAGATAATATTTTTATTTATTTAGAAAAATATTTTTATTCTATTATTAAAATATTTTTCCTTGAAATATATTTTTATCTTTCATAAAAATAATATTACTTATTATTCTTATATCTTGAAATATATTATATGTATCTTGCAAATATTGTTTTCATATCAAAAAAAAATTTATTGTTATTATAAAAATATTTTATAGTCGTTCTTAAATGATTTTATGGCCGTTATTAAAAAAATAGTTATTGAAAGATTTTATAGCCATTATATAAAGATTTTATGGCCGTTATTAAAAAATTTTATGGCAACCGAAGAAATTTTCTTCAAGCTATATAAACTCATACTCTTCTCATTATTACGAATCAACAAATCAAGAGAGATTTTTCAAAAGTCAATATTAATTTTTATCTCTATATATTTCTTCTTCTATATAACATTTTCATATATCTATTGTGAGAGTCTTTCAAATACCTTAGATCAATATATCAAAGGCTTATATATGTTCGATCTAAGAAACGAAGACAATTCTTTTGGTGTAATTTGCTTAGTCATAGAAACTTTATTTCTCACCACTCAATCACTGTAATCAAAGAAAGAATATTGTAAAGGTTGAATCATTTAAATTCTTAAGGAAGAGAAGGTAGTCTCATGTCCAAGAGATGTCCATGAGAAGGTTATAAAGATTCCAGAAATTGGGTCTCTGAATCCTTGAAGAGAAGGTAATTTTTTGTCCAAAAAATAATCGCAAATGTTCAAAGGAGAAGGTAATTTTTTGTCCAAAAAATAATCGCAAATGTTCGGTTTACAAGTCGTTAAAGATTTCTCCACCATAAGGAGGTTTTAGAGAATTAACAACGCTCAAGCCCAGAGAGGGAACTTGGGAAGTGGACTACGAGAGTAGCTCCAAACCGCTGTGTTGTGTGATTGGTAATTTATTTCCTTGTATTATTTTTTTTTTTCATTCATCACACATGCTTATTTAATTTCATAAAAGTTAATTAAGAATTCTTCAAAACCATAAGAAGAGTTAACAATCTATTAAACCCCCTTCTAGATTGTTGTTTTGCACCAACAAAATTTAATGTATGCGCGACAATCACAGAGTGAGTGTGTGAGTGTGTGTGTGTGAGTGTGTGTGTGTGTGTGTGTGTGTGTGTGTTTGTGTGTGTGTGTGTGTGTGAAACACCGATCCCCCATATGATACGCCCAATACTTGCTCCATAGCTTAATACCAGAATTGGAAATTAACATTCTGTGAAATTGATAACATTTTATTTGGATGATCACATGGAAAATTAAGTTTCAAATTAAAGTCCAGTGATACTTGATGACCAAGATGTGAAGAGGATAACCAATGAAGGGGATAAGAAGTTTCCATCCAATGGCGAATGTATCTCTAGAGGTAGTATATCTCAGTCACAGCAATCCTTAAGTGGCGTGTTTCAAGGAGATTAGAGATCATCTAGGTGCCCAACTGGATAGATTGCTAGGACTCTAGTTGACTGAATTATTCGTTAGTTCGAGGAAAATGTGGGCTAGGAATATGTTATCCCCGAGTAGGCTTATCCAAGGGGGTTGATGATATCAGCTAGATACAAATGAAAGATTAACCCTGTGAACAATATCAAGAACTTTCTAAAAAAGAGTGTGCAAGAATTATGACGACACAAGATTTTTAGTGCTTCAATTCACAAGGGCTTACCCTGAAACATCTATGAAGTTTCACAATATTACAAAACCACAGTTTCTGCTGACTGTAAAGCTCTTCGGTTGTTTCAGCTCACAACTACTTATTAAAAAGACTATTTAAAAATAAAAATTAAAAATAAAAACTAAAGCTGAATATGATGACCTCGCCCCCCACCGCGACCCCACCCCAAAAAAAACCCCTATACAAGCTCTCAATCATTAGCTGCTGGAATAATCTTGTCGCAGGTAAAGATTTTTACAACTCCCACTCATTGCAAAAATTTTATAATAGAAGGAAGCATGAGAGATTTAGATATTCTTTAGGATAGGGTTTCATTTCTAGCTTTGTTGTTTGTTTCAGCGATGGGAGATTTTAGATTTGCTATCTCAGATGTTCATAGGGATTGGCGGGCAGTGCTTCATTAGCCTTTTTTTCCTCCCTTGTATTTCTTTGGAAGACTCCTTGTCCTCCCTTACTGTACTCAGTCTTCTATCTAATAACAAATACATTTATACTTGTTCTCTTGTTTTCACTTTTTTCTTTCTTTAAAGAATTGGAAAATCCAAAAACCTCCAATATTCACTTAAATGGACACAATAGATCTGTACAAAGAGATGCGCGTTGAGCACAACCACTCATCAAACATTTGGATCTCTAGGACTGAAATCTTCTGGGAAAGGTTTTCCTTTTTGTCTACATAGGTCCTTTGTGAGTTTCAGGAATATCCCCATACATAGGTCCCAGATCTACATCTATGAATTGGAGGATCGGAATGATCTTATGCAATCAGTTGTTAGAATCAATAGGTCTTCAAAATCCTTCACTTGAAAAGCAAAAAATGGTCTTTCAAGTACAATCCTGCATAATCTCAAATGAGAACCAAGTTCTTTCCCATCAGGGCAGAATGATGCAGGAGCAAGCTAGATAATTGTTGTCCAGATAATTGTCGGTCCGGGCCAACAATTATCTGGACCATGTGTCATTTTTTATTTTTTTTTTCAAAATTCAGTCCTGCTCTTGTGAGTCACTTAAGTTGGGTTTTTTGTGTCTTTTTGGTATATGAAGGCAACCGTAGGGCTGATAGGTTAGTTTATGTTAGCACTAGTTTAGAGACTTGACAGACGGGATCAAATTAAGTTTTGGCTGAGAGGAAGGAAGTAATTGATATCTGTTGATATACTTGCCATTCGTAGTGAGGCCGAAAAAGAAGGGTTATCTTATCTATATAATGGAAAGAGGTGTGTTTTTTATCCAAGAGGAAGTGAATAAAGGGAGGCTTGAAGCTACATACATTTGCCGTGAATGGGAGGAGAGGTCCACTACTTCAGTAATCCATGAGGATGCAATTTAAATAATGAGCCATCACACATTATTTGTTCGGAAGATTCTAGTATTGCTATAGTCGTGTGAAATAATTGGTCATTAGGCTCATTTTAGCAAAACATATGGTAGTAGAGCATGTTAGCTATCCTCAATCTCGTATAAATAGAGCATGTAATGTGTGATTAATTCCATATATGAAATCAATTGAAAGAATAGCATCTCTATATCTATCTCTATCTCTATTTCTACCTATCTTCTTCCCCAATATCTCTCTAATTCATTCCTAACTCCTCTGCTCTGATTAGTTGCTGATTGCCATGTTACTACATATTTACTGCACAAAAACATCACTAGCATCATAGTGTTACTTCATTATTGCTTATGCTAAGCTAGTGTTGCATCATAATCTGCAAATTGGGTGTATAATACTCTATTTGGGGATCTATTTAAATTCAGGAATAGGATTGAAGAAGGGAATTGCTGGAAGAAAATGAAATGGTTATACCTCCTATAGTATGGTAGAGAGTTGTAATGGCGAGGAAACTCCTACTGCATCCTTAAATGCTACAAAACCTAAAATTCTAAATTTCCAGTTTTGATATGACCCAAGCTAACATATTTATATTATTATTATTTTATTTTTTGAGAAATCCTGAGACATTCAAAGTGCTGTTCAAAACTCTAGATTAAAGCCTTGGAGTAAACACTTAGCTTCAAAGAACCGACACATTTAAAGGGCAGTTAAGCCTGTCTCTCCTCAGTATCATTTCACAAGTTGCATACTTACATCATGGTTGGCTACTTGGCTTCTTGGTGAAAAGTATACGTAAGGATGACAAGGAGTGACTCATGGAAATAAGAAAGTACAGGGAAACAAGAAAAATCAAAAATCAATTGAATTAGCCAAAAGTGCATGAGGACACAAAAATAAATAAATAAATAAATAAAAGATCTTTTCAGAAAGTCAATACTTTTAATAGCATAAACCAAGCATAGAAAGAAGACTCATGATATGATGCGACTCCTATATATGATAAGGATTGGGAAGCCACCAAAAGATGGAAAATACTCCAAGTTCAGGCCATTGAACATCTTTATTGCATCCTAGGAGGTTTCCTTGGCAATTTTTTATTTAATAACTATATACGGTTTTGTACTCTGTATTTCACAAAGAGGACGTATCACTGCATAATAAGGAGCAATTAAGCAAAATTGGCAAGTTAATTATTCTAAGTGAAATGATGCAGGGACGTGGATAATGAATACGCAGAATGGGCAAAGCGAATTGCAAACATGTCATCATATATTTGGGAAAGCTAATTGAAAAAATCATTCTATATTGCTATGTAAAGAAAATTTTATCTATGACTCGTGAGCTAGAAATAGAATTGCAGGAGGCACTATTGAGGTTTAGCACATTGTCAATTATGAGATCTAAACTACTCCCATAGAAATTTAGTAAAAATATTTAGAATTGAGGGTGAAGAATGAAGACTAAAATCGAACTCACAAAAGAAAGTAAGAAAATATAGGAAAGTGGAAAAGCAATTACCCGAATATGACAGCGTATGTCTGACTAGGACAATCGTTAATCGATTGGCAGCCTCTTTCTGTCTCTCCCAATGTCAATTGCACGTCTCCTCAGAATGTTGATCGATCGCACGTTCTCTCAAATTCTTACTCTCTCGCCCTCGCTTCTAATCTCTCGACAAACACGAAGTCATCTAGGGAAAATGGTTTGATTCTGTTTATATGGGTCCGTTTGTTTCACATAAAATATTTTCCATGTTTTCAGATGTTTGGTGAGTCACGAAAAACTCAGTCAACAGTAAATTATTTCCTGGTCAACAGTAATTCCTTAACAATTTCCAAGAAAACTACCTAAAAATTTGTAACCCGTAAGTCGTAAGTCTTTTTTCTGGAAAATGACCGGATGTCCTCTTTATCTTTATTCTTTCCATATTCTTTTTCTTCTCAATTATTTTCCTAGAAACATTTGTTTAATTAAATATGTATATTATTAATTTCACAAAATACATTTCTTTTTAGAATTCTAGTTAATACATATTTTATTCTTTTTTTGTAGATTATCTCTTCTCATTCACCAACACCTGTATCGTTTTTTTTTAACTTATTTTTTCTTTGTTAGTTTCATATCTTTGTATTATCCAAACATATATTTTATATACAAACAATCAGCCTTTGGAGGAGATATTCAATTGACACTGGGGAGGAGGGGCACCAGTAGACTAACTTTCGCGGCAATCCAACTGTCCCAGTAAGAGATTCATCATCATACTTAGATAATTGTTTTTCCCCTTTCCTATATTCTTTTTACTTTCTCTTTTTCTTCCTATTTTAGTGTGCACTATCTATTCTCAATTTAGAATATGTATACTAAATTTCTATCATAGTATTTTAGATTTGATGATGGACAATGTACTAAATTTTAAAAACACCTCTTGTGATTCTATTTCTAGCTCACAAGTAATAGATAAACTTCCCTATACACTGATAGATAAACTTCTCTGTACACAAGTATATCGGATCATATGATTATTTTCACTTAGGTTGCCCAAATATAGGATGACACGAAGTGTTTCTAATTAACTATGCCGATTGTGTGTTCATTATCCACACATCTTATATCACTTCATAAGATGATAGTTCATTCCATAAACTATCTCCCTTTTTCTCAAATACTTTTGAACATTATTAAAGCAATTAACAGTTATACAAACACATTAATTATGTTTGAATTTGTTTACAAATATATAAGAGGATAAATGATATCGATTTTTTTCGCCATAATCTATTTATCAATTGTGCCTTGAAATGGAGAAGAATATTGTGTGTATAAGATCCTTCGTATGCTTCAAGACAATTTAGAAAGCACTTGATGAGACACTTTTAGTTAATTATGCTTTTGTGGACAGAGCGGCCTATTCATGTTGGGGCAGTGGAGGATTAATGACATATACACAAGTTAATCTCCTTCTAAGCATAAACTTACTAGCAGTTCACATAATATCAATAATCACTTAGCATGTCTTGGGAGGCTTGAATTTACTAGTGTTGAAAAATTGAAGTACGAATTAATATCTCTCTCGCTCGTCAAAACCGAAAAGGAAGTTTGGCTAATTAGTTTCATACGCCTTTGGTTCTATTATATCATTTTTGATATGTAGTAAGTGAAGAAAGGTAGCCAGCTTCCTTTTCAGCATTCCATATTAGAGGGCCAAAACTCATTCTAAGGTTAAGGTTCTTGTGTTATCCTAAGTTATTTGACAATTTAATGCTCACATAGAAATTACTAATGATCTTTATTAGGCCTGTAGAGGTACAAAGTTTAAACAAATTCGTGAATCGTATAGATACCCATCTGCAATTTCATCCTTCTTCTTCTTTCAACATTCTTCCCACACACTGGTTATAAAAATGATACTACTTCCTGCATCAATACTATTCTGTCTCTTTAAATTCAATATACATTCAAGTTACCACCTTCTACTTTTGATCCGACTCACCGTCAAAATTTTACAGATTATGTGTTTGAATTAAAGTTGTAGTGTAAAAATATTTGTTAAATTCACAATGGTAAACAGCAGAAAAAAAAACAAAAACAAAAAAACGAAAACGAAAACAAAAACAAAAACAAACAAAAAAAAAACAAATAAACAAAAAATAAATAAATAAATAAACAATAAAAAGGACAAAAAGACAATAAAAAGAACACCAAAAAAAAGCCTGAAAAACAAAAAACAAAAACAAAAACAAAAAAGGAAAAAATATTCTATGTTGTAATTTTCAATTATTTTGACATAGAATGTGAAGTTACTGAGTTGTTCTTTTCTGAGGAGGGGGTGGCAAAGCAAGACTTTTCAAAAGAGGGAGACCTCAATAGTTTCGACAACAAGAAGTAATTTTTTTAGGATTAGTTAGACTATTTAACTTGACAATTTTATCAATTCAGTTTATCATATTTTAAACTTAGAGGTAACATCATAAACTTTCTAGATTATAAATAGGAGTTCTGAAGTTTTTGTGGGGATTTTGGTATGCGCCCAATTCTCTATGTGGCTCCGCCCATAACAAAATGGTTACCGAACACCTTTACTTTTAGTTATGAGTCATTTTTAAATAAGTACCTCCAAAGAGACTGTCAGATCAAAGTACATGGGCATAAGTATCTTGCCTTAATATCTTAAAATATACACGAATACACGCACAAATCCATCATCTATCATTACCATATCTCAAGTGTGAACATGGATAAACTAGGTGGGCAGGCCCAACCACCACACTACACGTATAGACATCAACCCCCGGCATAGACGTGAGTGTTCTTTGCCGAAAAGGGCTATTATTGATCTACCATCCCGGATGTAACATCTTGTTTAGGCCAAATATTTGGAATGATACCCTTAAGGAGTTTACTATGGTCAGTGCGGTGATATTAGTGCAATTGTGCCATTTGAACTCAAATATATCTTACCTACAGGTCGGGCCAGGGCTCTGGGCACTTTCTTTCTGTAACTGCTTGGGCATTGAGTGCTCCACTGCTCCAACTTCCAGGAAAAACAAGTGTAGAAGTATTAGGTAAAGCATTCATACAACTCAACTAGTATCAGAAACATCATAGCATATCTAAACAATAAAATACCACAAGACAATGACAATATGATAATTGTAGCTAGAAGGACAGCAAATTAATCCAACATGATACCTCCATATGTGTGATGCAGATTTCAGGAAAGCTGCACAGGTTCGCTGCAAAATGGCAGAATTTACACTTATTCAGTCACCTGCAATGTATACTCTGATAAATATGTGATCAGGTAAGCAAGCAATTTCATTCTAATACTGACCATCGCACAGTGAGAAATTACAATCAAATCAACCTCATCAAATCTGGAGCAGCCCAATCCGAAAATTTGTTTTGTAGTGGGCTGGTGGCCTCCTTTTCATTGTGTAGCTACTTCTACTAAGCATTTGGAGGAGCTTCGCCTGTTGGAAACAAAGGCTCCTGCTTGGCTCTACGGATTAAGTTACTATTGAGTTAATGATGCAACAAACCAATAAAGAAATCATTAGACATTCTGTAGACGATTTCACTTACTAGGGTTTTCAATGTTCAGTCAACTATTTAGGCATGCATTTCTGATTTGTAGAGATATTATCAAATACAATCAAATTCTATGGTGCTGAATACTAATTAATAAGAGATACCGAGCTCATACCGGATTTGGAGGCCTTCAATGGAGAATAACCAACCAATTTCTTAAGAAAGAAGGGTGGTTGGCAATAAAATACTGTATATGACTTCAGTTGGAAATGTCACTTTCTGTTTTGCCAAGTTTCAAAATTTTTCAATTTCAGTCCCAAACTTTACAAGTTCACAACTACACCTCTTCACTTTCAAAATTCGCAATTTCTCTCCTGAAATTGTCACTAGTCACGTGACAAAGAACTGCTTATTTTCTTTACAAGTTTTACATGTAAGAAGTTTTATTCATTCATTTATTTTATCTTTATATGTTAGTAGGTTAATTTTGTTGGTTTCCATCTATTAATGTATTTATTTTGATTTATTATTTTCTTATTAAGTTATGGTTGTAATTCTTTTGGCTCGCTAACTAGTTTCTAAAAATTAAAGGAAAATATTTAATAGATTCTTATTGTCAATAAGACCATACTCCAATAGTTAAGAGTTAAAGACTGAAACTCTGAAACCTTCCGCTTCCTAAAAGTGATAGAGGTTTCAAGTTCGATTCACTGCTATGTGTGAATTATTTGTCCATTTTATTGAATCACTATTATTGTGAAATTATGTTACCCTTTAGTTTATGTAAAAGTCGAACTCTGGTTTTTATATGTTTGATACTCTTATGTATATTTAGTATAACTATACATAAGAAAGAAAAGTACTTCATCCGTTCAAGTTATATTGCCTTAATTAAAAACTACACGCATATTAAGAAATTTTATTGTTTGTCTATTGTATCGTTTTCATGATCATATTATATAGAAGCATTCTTTAATGGATAGATAGAGAAAATTAGTATAGTTAATGATTTTTTTATTTTAAAGAAAGTATTTGTTATTTCTAATAAATTAATTGTGGGTATTATTGAAAAAACAAGGTAAAAAAAAAGTTCAAGAAAGGAAATAGGACAAAATAAATTTGGACAGACGGAAAAAAAAATTATTATAATATAAGTTAGACGGAGGAAGTAAAATTTATGAAAGAGAAAGTGAAATTAAGTTCATCTTATTGGAAAGAAAATGGATATGGAATAAATAAGAAATACTAACGTTTGTTAAATCCGTTTCTCTTCATTTCTTTCTTTCATAAAACTCATCATGAACAAAGAAAAGTCTCACATTATTTTCTCTTCTTTTTTTTTTTTTTCATCCTTTTTAAAACTCATGAACATAGAGTGTAATATATCTTTACCATTAAAAGCAAGCAGTGATAGACCACACCCTTCTACATCTTGAAATTTACTCCTAATAAATAAAATTGTTTTTACATATTATAAAGTCTGATTTTTGTATCATAAAACTCGATGGAATCTGGTTAATCTAAATAAATACAAACTCTTATGGTGGCGATTAAATTGATAAAATTGGAGAGCTTCCCAATTTTAAAGTTTTCCTATTAACGAAGTGACTGCACCACCAAACACATAAAATAAAGCGAGTACTTCAACGATGACGTAAGTGTCTAAGAATGTTCTATTCAATCAGCAAGCAGTTCATAAAGGTGAAATTTTAAAGAAATATATCCATAAATATAGGGAATTGTTATTTCCACAACAAAAATTCTGGCTCCACAACAAGACCTTACTGCTTAAAATATGGTGGAAATTTAATTTAAACAGCAGCTCCCATTTATATGTGCTGCATATTCAATCAATAAAGCCGCACATGATGGCGGCACAAGGGGCACTGGTTGTTCCTGATCAGCCAACTGGCAATGCAATCCCAGTGAAATGTATGATAGCAAGGCAGGCGGGTCACTCTCTCCCTGACGCAAGGCTTCTCCAAACAGATGGCACACTCTGGAATCAAACTCAAATCCTCCCTTTCCACTCTGAAATTCTCCAAATCGCTCTGATGTGACGGTTCCTCGTGTACTGGTTCTTCACCCCTCCTAACAGCCCGGGCCATTGCAGCGTCCAAATTTTCATTTTGTCCTTGAAAAGTCAAGATCTCAATTTCAAGTCCCATCTGCAGTATCATGAAGTTAGAGTTTTGAGGATCCGTTGCCATCAGCTTTCCGAAATGGGAAATCTCTGGAAGCAAGTGATTCTGGTAGGCTTCTGGGACACCCAAGCGAGAAAGACACTGGGACAGAGGGGAAAGCAGAGATGATGCGCTATCGAAAAGATGCAAAGGGAGAGTCGTTATGTCCTCGTAATCATCAACCATCACAATCCCATCATCATTCTGATTACTATTTTGGAGAAAATATCGAACAGGAATCAGAACAGTTATGAACTCAGGCTCCATAGTTGGCATCCCCATAGAGGATACAGAGTGATCGCGCTGCGACAGTCTATGTCTAACAGCAAACGTGCTTCTTGCCCCAGCAGACATTTTGTTAAGGTAATGACTAGTTCTGCAACAAAATACAACATTAAAGGTAGTTAAGATTTTGAGGAGGGCTTTCATTAGGCATTAAAATCTAACACCTGACTATGTCAACATATAAAAGACTTCAAAAATCAGAGTTTGTTAAAGTAAAAATAAGCTTACAGTCTCAATCTAAGCAATTGCTGAGCCCCAAGAAGCGGGAATTCTTGTGTAGGTTAGTGAATCTCCGAATCTGATTCATGGATTCTTCAAGATTCTTTCGGGGGTTTCTTTTGTAACCTTTTCAAATTATATAAACCGAAAATATCACTAATATTGTACTCCCTATGGTACAGCTAAAATAAGGTGGTCTATGCTCCCTCTACCCCAAAAAAGTTGGCTTGGTTTGAATTTTTTGGTCAAATTGACCAATTCTAAAACTAATCATTAACCTTATATAATTAAGTATTTGAACAAATGTGCATCAGGTTTAGTAGTACATTTGATGTGGATTTTTATGATTATAGTGTCAACATACACACATATATGTATGAAATGGTAGTAATTTTAATTCAAAGAATGGTCAATTTGACCCAAAAAATCAAATTAGGTCAGTTTTTGTGGGACGGAAGGAGTACTATCTAAAAATAAGAAACGATACTGAAAAATTTAATGTAGTGCATATATATATTTATAATAAATTTATTTACTATTTAATTACTTGACAAATTTCCCAAATACTTATTTTTGAGATTTATCAAACCGCAGTATAGCGCATTTGAATCCTTGCTTCTTAGTTTAGTACCAAAGTTCAAAATCCAGGTGCTGTGAAATTGAAAATATGTAATGTGGATGATCACAGATAACGCTAGTTTCTTTAACTTCCACATTAAAATCTAAGAGTTTTCGACGTTGATATGTGTTAGTGATATTCTCAAGAATCCAATCATAAATCGTACTCTATTAGTAGTTGTGGATAAGGTTGTGTCGAAAAAATCGACATTCACCTAACTTAGGTAATTATAATGTCTTTCTAGAGGCCGCTTATAACTTGTGGGCCGAAAAAGAGTTTTGGGCCTACTACTAATGTTATGTGAACTTACATGGTCGCACATTAAGCGAATTGGACTTATAATGTATTGGGCCGTATAGCTAAAATTTCCTTATTCTCTTGTATCTCTGATTAAAAAAGGCAGATTATAAAAGGAGGTACATATGTCTTTTTTGTCTAACCCTACTTACCACGAGGTTGAGAGACTTTGAGAAAAGGAAACCGGAGAACTGCACTAGCACGCACAAAGCTCGGGCTCAGTTCGTGTGTGTAGATACCAGTAGAGGCGTGACGATTAACACGTTGATCCAGACACAACTGTTCTTCTTATCTCCATCGAAATTCATTCAGGTATAATCGATCTTCTATTTCGGTTTCAATAAAAACATGACTCCTAGGAATAGGATAAATTATTTTTAAATTCCGCATCGATTTTTGATCTGAAAGCCTACAATACCATGGTTAAGAATTGACATCTCTCCCTTTACAAGGAAAAGAATCACATTGAAAAAATAATTGAGGAGTGCAAGCAAGTGGATATACGTTGTTGGAAGTTAAAAGGAGATTTCACTAGATGTTGATGTATAGCAGCTATGAGTAAAATGACTACCACAAAAGAAAGGAAAAGGAGAATAACTGAAGATGAAGATGATAATCCCAAGTAAAGGAACAGGTCGTGGAGGTTATTTGATGTATAGGAGGAGCGACACCATGAAGAAAAGGTTGTTGGTGAGGTTCAACATTATTAAAGTATCAAACTCAAAATATATTGGCAAAGAGTGGATTAGCCCCCAGTGATATATAGTATGTCTAGATGTTCGAAAATCCGACGTGGGACACTTTTATATCTCAACATGTCGAAAATCCGACGTGGGACACTTTTATATCTCAACATGTACGCGCCTCACATGTGACATAATTTTGAGTCAAACACACACAAATTTATACTGGGTGATGTAGAGCATGTGAGCTATTAAGCCAAAGAATGAAGAAATTGTAGCTCTCATGTCATATTCAAACACCAGACTCAAAACCGTTTGGCGATGAGTAGAATAACCACTCAGGTTATATAGTGAGTTGTGATGTTCAGAATACCTGATGTGGGACAATTTTACACCTCAACAAAGATGATGTTTCCCCAAGGAGGAAGTCTTCCAACTCACTGTAATGTCCTAAAAAGTATTGAAGCTCAAGGGCAAGGATGCTCGTCAGCCATGGAGATAAAAGGAATGGAAAAACCACAACATGAAGAGATCTTATTGAGGGTACAACTGTTAAAACAGCCTAGTCCTACTATGTTAGACTCACAAATTAAAGATGAAACTTGCACTTGACATGGTTTTATGGCCATTAAAAAAGCGTGAGGCAGCCCTATGATCCCATTGACTGAGCAGTATGTTTCAGTCGTACTTGATGACCAAGATGTTGAAGAAAATAACAGGCTAGGTTATTTAGTTCAATCATGTGCAACTCCCCTTTCGAGGGTCTTACGTTTCTAGTAAGAATCAAGCTGTGATAGAGAGAGTCTAATCTAACATGGGATTAATAAATGGCTGCAAATGCCTTTCTTTAAGCTGAAAAGGAGAAATGATTCAGTCATACTTGATGACCAAGTTGTTGAAGAAGAAAACCGATGAAGGCGATGCGAAGTCTTCATTTTCCTTCAAAGGCGTCTCTATAGGTAATATATCTCAGTCACAACAATCCTTAAATGGCGTGTTTCCAGGAGATTGGTGACCAACTAGGTGCCAGAGATTTTGAGGAAAATGTGGGTAAGGAATATGTTGTCCCTGGGTAGGCTATCAGAGGGGGTTGAATTGGATAATTTAAGATTGTAGCTGCAAAAGACTCCCTGATTAAATCAGATACAACAAAAGATTAACCCTGTGAACAGTGTCAAGATCTTGTAATTATGAAACTGATGTTGAATATGTCATTCCCTACTAACATATTCTTGTTTTTCTCCTAGTTGTTTTACTCCAAAATATTCTCATGTTAGTTGTCACTTCTTGTTTTGCTCCAAGTTGTTTTTCTCTGTCTAACTAACTTCCTTTTCTCTTTGTGAGTTTCGGGAATATCCCCATTCTTAGGTCCTAGATCTCCATCTATGATTGGATGGTCCAAATGATCAACTCGGCAATCAGTTGTAAGAATCAATAGATCTTCAAAATTGTTTCATTTGAAAAGCCAATAAAGGGCCTTTTGTGCTCAATCCTGCATAATCTCGAATAAGAGCCAAGTTTTTTCCCGTCAGAGAGTGATGCAGAAGCAAAAGAAATTGGCAGCATTTTTTGATTTACTTTATTCCTGATTCTCGATGTGTTGTTTTATGCTAGTAGAGCTCCAACAAATATCTGGACAATGTGTCTTTTAGTTAAGAAAAAATTAGGTCATGTGCTCATTATATGAGTCATTTATAAGTTGGGTTATTTATGCCTTTTTCGTATATTAAGGCAATTGTATGGCTAATAGATAGATTAGTTATAATATACTTTTAATTGTTGGTGACAGTAGTTTAGGAACTTGATAGATAGGATCAGATTAAGTCTGGGCTTAGACGAAGGAAGCAGTTGAAATCTCACCATTCTAGATGAGGCTGAAAAGAAGGGTTAATACATTTATAATATGATGGAAACAGGTTTGGTTTTCATCCATGAGGAAGTGAAAGCAAGGGAACCTTAAAGTTAGAGATCTGCCGAGAAAGAGGAAGAACTGCGATACTACTTCAGCAATCCATGTGGACATGGACTTTTCGAAGGTAATGTAAAGCAGGGACTTTACAAAAACAATGTAAAAAGTTAAGGGACTTGATAATTAGTTAGGAAAATTATAGTATAGTATAATCACATGAAATGAGTGGTTGTTAGGCTCATTTTAGCATAACTTATGCTTGTAGAGCATGTTAGCAATTGTAAATCAACTGAACATATCTGATTCCATATATGAACCAACTGAATCATGATAATCTTCATGGAAACTCAATACTTGAAAGCCTAGAAGTGAATAGCAGAAATCGAGCATATGAGGAACCACCACAAGAGGGAAATAAGTACTTCAACTTTAGGAGATTAAACATCTTTTTCCAACATGGTCCTAGGAGATTAAGATTTTGTATTTCATAAAGTGGACATATCACTGCACAGTAAGAAGCAATTAAGTAAAATTGGCAAAGCTAACTATTCAAATGAATTTCTGCAGGGAAGGGGATAATGAATACAGAAATTGCACAAAGTAATTCATGTAATCCTATATTTTGGCAAACTAATTGGAAAAAATAAATCATACCGTCGTATATTCCTATCTAGAGAGAAACTTATTTATCACTTATGAGCTAGAAATAGAAGAGTATTAGTGAAATTTAGCACAATGGGAGTCACTGAATCTAAAACGCTCCAGATAGAAAATCAGCCAACGTATCTAATATATATTCAGATGAGAGAATGAAGACTGAAAATAGAAAGAAAACGAGGGACTATACAATTATAAAAAAGGGGAGAATCAATTACCCAAGTATGATCTCTCCGAGGACAGTTAGATTGTCATCTAAGTGTCAATCAGTGTGACTCTCTCTCCCTCCCCAACATCAATCGCACGTCTCCTACGAAGGTTGATTGCACGTTTTCTTAAGGTCTTAGTCTCTCACCCTCAATTTCACTTTCTCAATGAACATGAAGTCATCTAGAGCTAATTTTTGTGGTTTTATTTGAGCCTTTGTTTGTTTCACATAAAACATTTTCCTTATTTTCAGTTTGGTGTGTCACAGAAAATATTTTCTGTGAAACAAACGGAACCTTAAACAAAATAGAAAATTAGCCCTAAATGATTTTCCAAAAATAACTAATGGTTTGAAATCTGTAATTCACTTTCCTGAAAATGGCCAATATTCCTCTCTATGTCTATTCCTTTCTTATTGTTTTTGTTCTAAATTATTTTTGTAGAAATATGAATTTAATATATTGTGAGTCCATGTGAGAATAAAATAAAAATACCCAGCACGATCAATATTTTTCATAAAAGGGCGTCATGTTGTTAAAAATGTAACAACACGACACAGTTTCATTAAAAATATTAATCTTCGACATACATTATAATGTACTTACCTTTTTGTCTATGTATATTAATAATTTCACAATAAACATGTGTTTAATTACTTCCTATATTATTCTTTCCTTAGTTTCTATCTTTTCATTCACTACAATTACGTCTGTTTCTCTTTCATTTTTTTGTCCTTAGTTAATATCATATTTTTATTTAAACCCAAATACATGCTATTTTTAAGTGCAATCAGCCTTCAGAGGATACGTGCAATTGACACTGTCATATTGCAGGGGGATACACCATCAGCCTAGGTTAATTGTTTTTCCCCTTTCTTATATTGTTTAACTTTCTCGCTTTCTTCCTATTTCTACACTTCAATCTCTACTCTCCCTATTAGATAATATTGACTGAATTTCCATTGGAGTGCTTTAGAGTTGATGACTGATAATGTGTTTTAATTCTATTTGAAGCTCACAAGTGAAAAACAAACCTCTCTTTACATAAGAATATAGGATGATACAATTTTTTCCATTTAGCTTGTCCATATACAGGATCACAAGAAGTTTTCAGTTAGGTTTGCCCATATGTACATTTTTCTGCATCATTTCACTTGATACAATTAGCTTGCCAATTTATTATAACCAAATACATGTTATATTTTTACAGTGTTGTTTTTAAGCTGCCTTGGCTAGCTGGACAAGATATGCCTGGATTTTTTAACTACCAACCACTGAGGGAAGCATGTGACAATTTCTTCCTTCGATAAGAATATGATATTCAAAGAGGCACCAACGGGGTGCCACCCATTTACAAAGGAAACACCTTAGCTCAGTGCACAAAAGATATAATGACTAAGTCAAAATTTAGGTAAAAATCAATGAATGCCAACAAAAGAGCTCAGATAAACCTCCCATTGCCAAAATAAACCTCCCATTGCCAAAAGAACCGAAGACTTAAAACTAGGGACTTGATGTGATGAATACTCTGCTCCTTCATCTCAAAATAGCATCAAACCTCAAGCAGAAATTTAAAGTGATTGACAATGTAGATAACGAATGAAAAAGCTTGAAAAAAAAAAAAAAAAAAGGGAGAAAATTAAGATTTCGCATAAGAAAAAATTGACATAGAGATAGAGATGATTTCGAGAAGATAGAAGAATGATTTTGAATGGCCCCTGACATTTATCCCAGAGGCTCGTGAAACTTTTTATCTCCCACTCTGAGTAGTTGTAAGAAGATAATATCTAGAAAATTAATAGATAGTTTTACTCAAGAGTTACCTCAGTTTGGTATTATTGTTCTTCTTTAAAATTTCTCATTTGGTAGATTTATTTTTTTAAAACGTTTTGGAATCTCTTTAGACAAATAACTAGATTTCACTTAACACCAATAATTTGCCAGTTCCTTTTATATTGAGTATTTTCGTACTACAAAATTACCCAATCCAAATCCCAAAAGAAAATATTTCTTCATTAACAAGGATTAAGATCTAACTAGACTATAGTTCCAGCTTCCTCTTTCTCCGATAAGAACTTGATCTCCTAACTATAGATTCAACGAATAAATTAATGATCTTCTAAGCATAAACTTACCAGCAACTAACATACATCTCTCTCCCTCTTCAAAACCAAAACAAACCCCAAAAAAGAAGTTTGACATGTCTTTAATTCTAATATATCACTTTGATTACACCCTTGATTTTATTTGTGAAGAAAGGTAGCCAGCATTCTTTTCAGCATACTCCATTTATGGGGCCAAAATCTAATTAGAAGGTTAAGGTTTTTGGGTGGTCTTTGGCTATTAACAATTTAATACTAAATTACCGATGATCTTTATTTGCTCTGTATACCTACAAAGTTTAAACATATCGCTGAATCATATTCATTTCCATTCGAAACTTTCGTCCTTTCCTTTTTCTTCCAACATTCTTCCTATTGTGTGGTTGTAAAAGTGATTTTAAATTATACTTCAGTCACATTCTATCTCTTTAAATTGAAGACACATTCAAATTTCTGCCATCTACTTTTGTTTCTCTTGTAAATATTCTTATATTCAAATGGCTAAATAGCAAATAGAAAAGAAGGAAAAGACAGAGAGAGAGAGAGATCCTATGTTGTTCTTTTGTATAATTTTGCCGAAGAGTAGTGGTGGAGCCCAGACTTTATAGAATGATGAGACCTCAATTAATCTCGACAATAACGAGTAATTTTCAGACCAATATTTTGTTCTTTTGGAAAAGTGGGTTACTTATTTTGACTATATATAAACTAGAGTACTTAATATCACAAGTTTATAATTGAGGATGTTGTATAACTGTCATGTACACCGACGTTGTGTAAAACTTATAGGCTTTGAGGAAGACCAGTATTTTGTTCTTTTGGAAAAGTAGGGTGCCTACTTTGAATTGTATATAAACTAAAGTAATTAATGTTACAATTTTATAATTACGGGTATTAATGTATTATATTTTAAACCCAAGGGTAACATATCGAAAATTTACTAGATTATAAATAGGAGTTGTAAAATTTTTGAAGGGTTTGGTTCCTACTACAAAAAGCTCATCAGTCAGAAGTGTTCCTAACACTTTTACTTATGAGTCACACACCTTATTATGTTAATATAAACACGCATACACCCAGGGATCATTCATCCAACACTACCATAACCCAGATGTGCATTGGGTAAAACAGTCGTATAGAACAAGTATTACCACTGAGAACATTATAGCATACCTAAACAGTAAAACACCGCAACTCAAAGAAAATATATGATGAGTAAATTAATCGAACATGTAAAGGAAGGCAAACAAATTAATGGAACATGTACCGAAGATACCTCAAGATGTGTCATCGATGCAGATTGGCTACAAAAGATTCAGTCATATGTGAATTCTACCATATCACTCTGAGAAATTACACTCAAATCCACCTCATCAACCCTTAACAGCTGAACCGCCGAACCCGAAAACTTGTGGTGGCCTCCTCTTCATTGTGTAGCGATTTCTGCTACCCATTTCAAGAAGAAGTCGGTATGAGCTTCGCGTGTTGGATACAAGCCTCTGCGGATTAAGATACTTCTCAATTTATTCTGCAACAAAATGATTAGGCAATTTGAGGAAGGATTATTATTCTTAAGAGAAAAACATCTTTCCCCAGAAATATATCGAATTTCAATGTTCAGCCTAAATTAAAATCTAATCAAGCAATTACATTTCTGATTTGAAGAGAGAAATTATCAAATTAAATTAGATGTACTTGCCCTTGCTTTTACCTCGTTTCTGAGAATCGTGACTAAGTATTCAACAAAGATGAGTACTTAACTATCGCGCCGAACCACGACCTTCAAATGCCATGTAATGACTTCAAATAAGTAACAGAGATATCGAGCTCATACCTCAACTGCTGAACAGACGGAGAAGAACTAATTTACTGGAGAGTGGAAGTAGTGCGGTATGCGACACCCGTAATTGCGACTCAGATATAATAAAAACTTTGATGTATTAACTTACAATCCCTCCGTCTTTTCGGACAAATAAAATGGATAAAGTAAAAAAAAATTAAAGAAATTAATTTTTTTTTAATTATATTTTTTTTTTGATAAAATTATTCTTATAGATGTATTTTATAATAATAAAAAAAATGATGTGACATAAAGTGAGAATGAGAAATTAATTACATATTAAAAATAATTTATTAAATCATTCTTTTAGAAAAGGACGATAAAAAATGATATATGCGCTCGTCCTTAGGACAGATGATGTATATAAATTTAGTTTTAATTAAAATTTAAAATTAAATTTAAACAGTAAACTATAATTTGTAGATTTCGAAAAGTTGCTACTAAATAATTACTAAATTGATATCTGTGTTGTGATTTAAAATTTAATTGATGTTAGATAATCCCCTTTTAAAATTAAAAGTAGAGATAGTTTTGACTTCACGTGACCAACCTCAAGCACAAAAATTGAAGATTAAAAAGGAATAAGATGATGAATTTTAGAATTTAAGAGGAATAAGTGTAAATTTTTAAATCTTGGGACTTAAATTGAGAAAATGTGAAACTTGGATGATTTCACAGCCAAAAAAATAAGAAAAATAGAGTAAATACAGCTCTGTTTGTTACATTGTGAGAATCCAAAATTTTATAACAGTGTTATTGTAAATTATCAATTAAGTAAATAAATAAAAGTTCATTTTGAATCTAAATAATCGGATCAATCGTACGTTGAAAGTTGAACCAAGGGCAAAATTGTTATTTTGTCAAATGTATATGATGAAATTTCAAAGTGTTCAAAAATTGAAAATGATCAAAGATCTTGAACCGTGATGAAAAATCAATGACACAAAACGCAGTCTGTTTTTCGTTTTGTTTTTTAAAAAAAAAATATCGACTTAAGAATTGATGCATCGTTTGACAAAACAAATGCGCCATTGCAATCGGGACGTGCCAAAATATAGAGATAGAGTTTAATGTTATTATCTTTTTAATTTTCATAATTAAGAATAATTAACAGTAATTAAATTCTTAAATTAAGAAAATACTATTTTCAAAAATTTTTAAAGAATACATGCAATTTGTGAATTCTCTTCTTGAGTGGTAGACAAGCAACGTGCTAATTGGCCAAACAAGTCAATCTTCATATACCACGTTATCCTAGTTATTTGACCTCATCAGTTGTAAGAAATTGGCGATAACTCTTCACCATATATCTATCAAGCCCTATCATATCAAAATGTCAGTTCAACTTGTGACCCCCATCTGACCGATATAGTAGAGATAAGATTTTTAGGTTGCTAGGGGACAATTAAGCAAGAGCAGGGTCGTTCTAAGCATTTTTCCATCTATAAATAAAGCACTTAGCCAAATGATTAACACACAAATTCATCCAAAAGCCCTAGCTCCGAAACTATCATAGGTAACAATTGAGAGATGGTTAAATTAGGTTATGCTTATAGCAAATCTTGAGCATATGTTGTTAGATAGGTGCATATGGGGCCAATAACGGGTGATAGTATAATAGATCTACGGATTTCATGGTTGAAATTTGTGTTGGCCTATTGAGGCGGATTGGTTCATAGTTGGACTCAAAGTCGTGATGATTTTTATTATTTTTTTATGAAATCGTTTCTTTTGTTATAGGTAGTGATTAGTCCAACTCTAAAATTTAGAATTTGAGATTTGAATCTTAGTTGTTCTTGGTGAAATCTGTCTAGGTTTTTACAATTTTGTTTTAAATTTTTATAAATCAACGTATTGGTTCGTATCTGAGGGGGAGGGGGACAATCTTGCTAGTGTTATAGGCCACAGATTGGGTGTGTTGTATTGAATCTGTTTGGGACAGTTTTGCAGAGACGCTACCACAACCACTAGTAGATGGTGGCAAGTGGTAGTGTCCAACGGTGTTGTGACGCCCCCAAATTTCCAACTCCAAGTCTCATGGAAATCTGGTCGTCAGATGATAACTAAAAACATTGAGAAGCCAATATTAGGCAACTCACTCTGTTATATTACAAGGATCGGTCTCACTACGAATTACACAGCGGAAGCGTAATTAAA